>JAODLL010000464.1:0-37794 GCA_026546735.1 Forbesichthys agassizii | reverse complement strand
CCCCGAGGTACTTGAACTCCTTCACTTGGGGTAAGGACTCATTCCCCACCTGGAGTAGGCACTCCATCGGTTTCCTGGCCATATCATCAGCTTTATTTCATTTAATTAAGATTTGTTATTTGGTGATATTGCACATAGAGCAGAGGCCCTTAGCCTACATTATGGCATATAGTTTTAATAAACGAAACCGTTTTTTGAATAATTTGTCTGAGTTCATGTAGAAAATATAATATTATTATCATTATCGTCCATCGTATTCAAGATCGGATTTTTAGGCCATATTGCCCAGCCCTACAACCAACTATTTTTTTTGAGGTTGTTGCTTCCTGTATATAGATTTATAAATCAAATAAACACTTTATCATGTGTGGTAATATTATATTCTATTCCACACCACACAGTGGGTCATTAGATTATAGACTGCCTGTACATGATCATCTGCCAACAACGCAAGCTTAGTTCAAACATCTGCCAGCGCCTGCAGCCAGCTAATTCAATCAGAAGTGAATGGAGTGGGTGCCAGGAGAGATGTTATATTGCATTTTGGATTGTCAGGCAGGAGCACAGTGTAAAACAAATATTAGGCTCTGTACCAGCAAATGTTGTTAATAACAAGCAGAACTGCATGTCTAGCCCCCCTACCTATAGGATATTTGATTCCGAATACTTTTATATTTCTTAGTATTCTTACCACCTTTCTGAAAGAAACATTCAGGTGGTACAATGTTTGGGTCTTTCTTAATATACCTTTTGCCTGAAGGAAGTCTTTGGAAGAGGTGGTGACCAGTATGGGGAGGCTCAGCGATTATCTTTTCTGCATGATGATATGTGAACCACAAAATATAACCTATGTAAACATGTAGTGAAATTATAACATGCTGTATGCAATGGGACTCAAGCCTGTCCATCCCGCCATGTGTTGACAGGTTTGATAGATTGTAGGAGCTATACTATTTTCCATTATGCAGACTGGTCCCTCCACAGGAGCCTAACACAGCATGAATACAAATCTGCAAAATAAGGGCTGACAAAGGAAATGGGGGCAGGGAAATTGAAAGAGAGAATGTATGTAGGTTGTTATGCAATGTTGGTTTCACTTCCTAGCTGGTGGTAATCGACAACCAAAGTAGTTAAGACTGTCATGACACATTTTGGCAGTTTTGTTGCTGATTCGTTCTGCAGGTTAGCTGTAAGCATCCTTAAGCAAGATGCCCAACCCCCTAACTGCTCCCGGTGGTTGGTCGCACCTTGCATGGCAGCAATCACCATCGGTGTATGACTGGGTGAATGTGAGGAAAAAATACAGGAAAGGGCTTTATATAAAAGCAGTCCATTTATCATTTACCATTATGATAAGATGGACTCTTATTTTCTTGATTATTTATTGCAGACCTGCCAACCTGGTACGCTGGTACGATTTGTGACTGGTGGGATATTAAACAAGTTTGCATGTGCTTAAAACATTTGTTAATGTTGAGTATTTCTGGCTGACACGTAATGTCATGTAGTTATCTAGAAGTTATTTCATGCTAACATTACTACACATGTATGGACATTCAGTTGGCTCAAACGTGGTCAGTGAAAGAAATTTAGCACCAGCCAAATGCAGGTATTTTTTCAGAGTGGCAAGTAATTTTGCCTTGTATACCAGCCACAGTGGCGGGAGGAATGTAAAAGAAATGTAGGCTATAAGCCCGACGAACCCGAAATTTTAAATTTAGCATGACGTTGTTTTTTGCACGACTGCAGGAAATCTGCAAACTTTCTAACACACCTTATTCAAAGTTGTTAGAAGCCTGATAACGACCCGTTCATTTTAATCAGGTGTGTTGGAGCAGGGAGAGATCTAAATCATGCAGGGTACGGCCTCCAGGACACGGCCTCCAGGACCGGAGTTGAATAGCCCTGTCCTACAGGCACCATGCACCCGGTACCGCAGCCACAGACAACTGTCACGGCCCTGCTTGGTTTCAGCAGGCCCGTGGTCCTTATTGGCTGTAAAGGTCCTAATTAGGCTAATTAAGTGCACCTGGGCATGTCACTTACTATATATGTGTGTTGCAGCACACTGTCCGTGTGACCCTCCTGGCACACATGCTGTTGTTGGTTGGTTTCTTATTTTGGTTAGTTTCTTAGTTTGGTTAGCATGCAACACGCATCACATATATTCAGTACATACACCTACAGACTTTCACACCTCATTCTATGTTATTCTGTTTGTTAGTTAAGGGTTTGATTTGTTTGGTTTACATCCCATGAGCCAGGTCGTAACACAACACACCAAACCTGTCAATCAGTTCACCGCATAAAGCACTGCACCCACTATTATTTTGTACTTTTTGTTGTTGACGCAAATTATTCTGGAATTATGTATGAACATTCAAAATAACGCGTTGTAAATGGTTTAACGAAAATATCGCCCTCCATTTACATCGAACGCGACGTGTTATTTCGAATGCACATACATACATACATATATACACACACACACCGATGTTTGCAGAGCTACTTTTCCATGTGTTGGCTTGCATTCTGTAGATTTTTTGGGGCGTTTATCAAATCTTTACTGGCTGATTGCAATGTAAACAGAATGTAAACAGTTCCACTGTTGTCATGTGACATCAATAGTTCGTTGTTATTGGTTAAACCCATTTCATCGCCAGGTGAAAGTTAAACACAAGTGCTTGCTAGACTCCAACATAGTTAGTGGCTCTTGAGAGGTTACAAGTAATCCTTCCTATAAAGACTAACTTTAAGGGAATTTGCTTAGGGGAAAATAATATGTATCCTACACTGTAGCCTACAGTAGAAGTAGTACATTATTTAATGTATGTTTTGTACGTATCAGTGTGAATCTTATTTGTTTTAACTGGAGGACTGAACAGAACAAGTTGATCAATAGGCCTAATGTTTGTCAAAGCACATGTGCTCATAAAAAAGGATTTAGCATAGCATAGGTCCCATGTAATAATGTGCAGCTAATTTAGCAAATCAGTCAGTAAAGCTTTGTCAGATTATGTGAGGAGACTGAGGAGAGCAACAGTAACCCTAAAATCAAAAAGTTATTTTTTCAGTACGAGTAGAAGTGACCATTCAATCCATGTTACCATATCATGCATTTTGTACTTAACATTATAGATTTATAGATATAGAATTTATGTAAATTGATATTATTCCACATTGTTTAGTTTGAGTATAGATGCAGAGGCAATAAACTTGTTGTCATAATCCCTGCAATCCCGACATTGTAGGGGCGGAGGTTCATTAATCCATGAATTAGACCACGTGTTCTACACATAGTGTTGTTTTGATAACTATAGAAAAGCTCAGCGGTTCTAATCTAGTGTTAGGCTAAGTGCATAATTACAGCAGCAGCGTATACGAGTACATGTGTGCGGACCGCGGTTCTCTTTCGGAACCATTATTTAAAAGCAGTGGAACTTTAAGATGTATTAACATTATCAATAAGTAAATATTTAAGTAAAGTATATATTATATACTTTACTATTTATAATATTTTAAACTGATAGCCTTGCCTAATGTGCCCAAATAAAATGTATTCCCTGTTATTTCCGTACTGTTACAGGGCATTCGTGAGGCCATGCTATTGCTGCTGACTAGGCTTGTCACGACAATACTATCAACTTATCATGCGATTTATGGACTTCAATCATTTATCAAACAGTGATAATAGTGGGTTTTCCCCCACTACCTAAAAACATGTTAGGTTCACTCTCCAGTCAGTGCCATCTGACCAGTGACACTGGCTCCAATCTGGAGTTGGTCCCTGGGCGCTGCAGAGTGGCTGCCCACTGCTCCCTTGGGGGATGAGTGGATGATGAATTTCACTACATGTGACATAAGACACTAAAGACACCATGCTTTGATCTTGTGTTCGTCTGACTGATCACAGGCAGCGCGACACACACACACACACAATTCCAGCCAACTGCGTTTAGAAGAATAAATGCAAATATATATATATGGAATTTGTTTTATTCACTTCAAGGTTTGTTTAATAGCCTACTTAGCAAAACAATTAACCTGATTTAATCAATCACAACGAATAATTCATGTTGCATGACAATAGCGGAAAACATACAGATGTATCACTGCAAACCTGATATGATTATAGTAAGTTTACATTTTACCGTCAACAATTGTGGGTTCGCTTTACAAGGCACACTACTTACCCATATACTTTAACAATCTCCCAAACATAATCTGTGTCACTTTTATTCTAAAATATCAGAGATTTCTGCTCATCAGAACGGAATTCACACATTCAAACTGTTATCGTCGTGACAGGCCAACTGCTGACATGTGTAATAGATGTAATAATATCAGTGAATATAATGTCGGCTTAGTGACTCCTGAATGTTCACCCAGCTGCAGAGACAGTTTACTTGACTGTTACTGCAGCCTTCTGCAGCAGCCTGGTGTTGGTTTCTTCCTCTATCTGGATCTCAGTCTCAACACAGACAGAGCTTGACTTAAGCCAAGCATTTATTTATTTTTTAATTTTTTTTACACAGTGCAAATGTCTGAAGCAGTAGATCGTTTAAAATATAACATTCAGCATATTCTGCCATCTAGTTGTAGAGAGAGGCAGTGCAACACTCAAATCATGCACCATCACTCAATCAAATGGAAATCATGCCAACATACAATATCACCGTGCTTAGCTAGCCTGTAATGGCTAATGCCTCATAATAGACAGTTCAATAGGCCTCAGTCAGACACATATTGTCATCTGAGTAATAATAATTTATGGTCTATTGTAACTGTTGAGGTGACTGAGCTCCAACATAGCAACACAAGCTTGTAGCCTGGCACAACACATTATTTTCATATCAAAATGAGGCCTGTTATTGAGACATCTCATCTGCAACACATGTTGCAGAGACAGACAGCATTTATGCTAACAGATGCAAGACGTATTGAGCCTAAGGGAATATGTTTGTGTGAATGTTTATTTACATGCTTTGGTTACCGTTAGCTGAGCAGTGCTGTTTGTTTGCGTGAAGGCTTGCTGGCTGACAGTAATGGAAGCTTTCACTTAAGCTCTTGGCCACTTTCAGAGTTGCATGCATGAATATCCAGATGTTCCTGGAAAACTCTCGTTAAGGGTTGCTTTGCAGACAAGGGAGAGGATATGAGCTCATGCTGTCCTTGTTGCCATGGCAATTGCAGATGTTTCCAGATTGTTCAGAACACAGCCCCAGAAGGTTGTGTGTGTGTGTGTGCGTGTGTGGGTTTGTTAAGTTTGAATTGCTAAATTATTTGTGGATGTGGGTGGATATTTCTAAAAAATAAAAATATTCACTTCCACATTGTCATTTAGCTAAAGTAATATCCCGTAACATTTAATTGACATCTATATTGCAATCTTACACATGCTGACTAATGAAGAGACACTTGTAGATGTGCGGGTGCTTTATAAATGGCATCATCAGCCACAACAGTACTTAATGACTATATGTCCAAGCTAACTGTTGGGTGTCATCTCTTGCCTCTATTGCCACAGTTTGAAAGGACAGTTCTAACAATCAGTTTTTGTCACGTGAGTAGGGTATTTAGTATGTGTCTATAAATAGCTTCTGCTCGTCATTACTTGATTAGCATCAAGTAATGCATGCAGCATGTAAAATGTCATTTAAACTGAACACCATATGCAAAATACATGTTTGCCATCAATGGACTTTTTTATTCTCTCTTCGCTTCTCCTCGGTTCCATCACTCCTCCCTCCTCTGGTCCAGAAGGAGTTTGCAGCCCCCCCTCCCCTCCTGTTCAGGAAACTGAGCAACCCCGACCTGTCGCCTGCATCAACAGCGGCCACAAAGTCAAAACTGCACCGGCAGCTGAGCCAGGATGACAGCCGTGCACGCCGCAGCAGCATGGCCATGACTGGTAATGCATGCGCGCACGTGCACACACACACACACACATATATGAATCTTCAATAGAAACACACTAGTTTGTCATAGATAACACTGTCACCTCTGCTAACCCAAAATAGGTTTCATTGTCTTCAGAAAATAATATTTTCCAATGTTTACAATAACCGTGATCACCTTAGTGCCTGTTGGGGGATGTGTACTAGAAAGACATTAGACCTTCATGTTACTTTTTGACAAGAGTGAAGAATTTAAAGGTAGGACTAGTACTAAAGCCCACTGCCAATTAGGGCTGTGTGATAAAGCAATATATATCGAATGTCAATAGAAAAACATCTACAGTCTTAAATTATGCTGTATATCGTTGTTGGGAAAATCACACTCTTTACTCCAATCATTTGTATCATTCATCGTACTGAGCCTTATGATCGATTAAGTTTAACCTGCCAGCCAAAAGTTGTATTAAGTTGTATTGTGTGTGGTGCATCGCCGATTCTACTGCTGCAAAGTAAACAAAATGCACTAGCTAGCTATCTGGCAAAACATATGGACATTACATTCAGGACATATAGCCTAACCAGGATGTAGTTTAAGACTATGAAAATGTTTGATTAAATTACCTCTGTATCTTTTTTCTACTGTATGTCTGGCAAGCTCCTAGAATATCCAATCTTTCAGATGAGTTATCTTAAGGAAACTCCATGTTTCTCAACACCATGTTTGCCATGGTCTCGTTGCGTACACTATGCAGTCAATGGGTTATGTTTGCATTAGTAAACGTCCATAAATTACAGCAGAACGCTGTAGAGACTATATTATGTTTATTTGAATTCAGATGAAATAATGAACTTCTTTGCCAGCAAAGGCATCCATGTAACTGGGGCATTAGATCGATAACGTAACCAGCTATAATTAGACAGACCGGGTGATAAATAATTAATCTGTTTAGAACTATTTGTTTGAAGCATTTTAAGCATGTTTAGTTTAGGTTCCTGAATGGAAAAAAAATATTAAATAAGGAAACCAACACAATTTGACGTCGGATGACGTTACGTGATAAAGGTCTACAGCAAAGGCAAGGAGTCACACTGATAATCTCCTGATTATGTCCTCCGCCTCCCCAGGGAAGCAGCTGCTGCCTCTGTCCAGCAGCCTGCATGGAGGAGTCAGCCACCTGGCTTGGCAAGGGGCCCCTGGTGTCCACACAGGGCCACTGGGTGCAGGGGCCTCCTCCACAGGGGAGGCCAACAGTCTGGTTCGCATGAGGAACCAGTCCCTGGGGCAGTCTGCGCCTTCACTCACAGGACCCGTGAGTGCTTTATATGTATTATCCTGTTGTTGTCTGCACCACACATTGTATGAACTCATGGAGCACACAGTCTGACCACGAGTCAGACTCCTGCAGCTACCAGACCCACGCACGCACCCACGCACCCACACAAACACGCAGACACATACTATACACTAAGGCTTAGCTTCCACATGGAGAAGCAGCACTTGCTGTACACAGTGCTGACTCACTGTTGTGAGGGAGAAATGGCCTGTATGTGTGTGCATGTGTCGTGGGGATTTGCTTCAGGCAATTGCTTGACATGTACATGTGAAAAGGGGGGACCATGTCTTTTGTTTTCTATAGTTTTTAATAATGTCATCATTTTGAGCAAGTTCACTTTTGACCTGTTCACAAGAACTGCAAACTTAAAGACAGGGTCAGTCATTCTCCAGACCATTGCTGTCTTCAAGCTCCGATCTAAACGGTATGGCTCTGCGGTCCTCCGCGGCAGAGCCTCACACATAGCATGTGTGAAGCAAGTGTAGTGCATTGTTGATACAAGCGGTGTTCACCATTTTGTTTATGTTCCTCATTTACGGTAAGTATCATATTATATTTTCAAACACACAGAAAACGATAATATAGCGAAAGGCAAGGAGATATTTGTCGAATTTGACAAAGTCTTATTGGCTTACAATTCATTTGCAATAGCTGGCCATACCTTAAACTGCAACTTATGTGGCCAGTGAACGATTTGTGGTTATTTCATTACAACCCATAATTGTAAATGCAATGTGCAGGGGTATTAACTGGAAGTGTTGGAAACAGGTTTTACAGTGTCCTCCACTAGATGGCAGTATTATCTAACACATTGCTTTCTGGTGTAGGCTAACATAATCACAGAACCATATTTTGACCTGATATGGATACCACCAGCTGTTTATAAAATCATCCACCTCAATTTAACTTCCTATACATCCTTATGCCAGCAAAATAATTATGCTCAAACACATTCTTGCCAAATTCCTGCTAAGACTTTTTCTGTTACAAAGTCTGCACATAATCTTTTCTTGTTTTCATAAAGAACAGCATTTTAGGTAAAGCAATCTGATACATGTTTACTGAAAGGCTAAATCCATTAGACAAATTGATTGTGTAGCTAGCTAGTTTGTGTGGCTTCTTTGAATGACATGATTATCGGACTGATTACCATTCTCTCCCGCTCAATCAATTGCGCGCGTGTGCACACGCACACACACACAAGCACAATATAAGTGTCTATTTGAAAGCTGTGTCTCTGCATGATCAAGACTGCTTAAGTTAATTTGACGTCTTGAATTGATTTGATTGACTTAGTACATAGAGGTGCACCGGCTAAACGGCCTGTGACCAGAAATAGACCGTGGTCTATCCGCAAGTTTGACCGCCATGACCAGCGATTCTGTCTAAAATATATAGACCATCAACAAAATGACAATGATCAACTCGTCTGTAGGAACGAACACTAGAATCTACCAGCAGCAACCTGTTTAGGGAAAAGTATTATGTTAAAGGTATAGTCAGCTATTGCAAGCTAATTGTAAGATAATACACTTTCACATACAAATTCATCTCCTCCATCTATCTCCTCGCGTTTTGCTATTTTACCATTCTGTGTGTGTGATGAAAAAGTAATCCGCTACTTCTACACAACCCTGGCTAAGTGAATGGGAAGTAGCGAACACCGCTCACAACAACAAGGCCATAGCACTACACTTTGTAAATGTAAGGTAAAGGTGCCTCTTAGCTAACAGTCACTTTGGGAGAGAGTGCACACAATCATGTTAGTAACTTGTGTGTATTGCCTGGTAACCCCAATAAGACAGACATTTTGCTTTCCGTTGTACCTGAACACATTAGTAACCTTGTATGTCTATTTATTTATTATTTGTACTTGTCTGCTTGATGAGGGAGAATAATTGAAACTGTGCTTGCACATTAGCATTTAATTTGCATTTGTTTTCAGAGGCAAACATGAAAGGCATAGCTGGAAGGGAAATACAGAGACGAACATGAAAGTGGTTCGTGCACACTGCTGTTGCTACCCTGCTTTTGGCATTATGGTTGCAGCCACCCTCCCATTCAATCAAACAGTCTGCTGAGCACAGACAGTCTTTGAATTACAGGGATCTGGAGTCAAATGATGATAAAGATGGAGCGTGCTACGTATTATATTCACTTGCAGATATGGCTTGTCAACTACTCTTGGCATCATACGGGAAGAGGTCACTTTCTAATTGCTTGGTGTTCGTGTCACCACGGATTCTGTTATGCACCTGTAGGGTTGTTTTTTTGATTTAGTGATATTTTAATAAGGATAATTATAACTAGTACTCAGTAGAGCAGCACTGTATATTGAGACTCTGGGGCAGACTTTAGTGGCTTTAGTTGGAAGCCCTGGCCGAAATGATGTCATTGTGGTGTCTCAGCTAGTTCTGCTGTGGATGATGAGGACAAGGTGAGTAATCACTGCACAGCTCACTTCTAATGACTGCTGGGCAATGAGGCAACACGAGACACTTCTTCCCTGCAGGGCTTTGCTCCATTAGGAAGCCTCAAAGCTGAGCCCGAGTTAACAGCAGGGCTAATGAACATGTAACCAACACCAATGTCAGTTACAAATGCATGTGTGTATGTTTATATTATGCTTTATTACTGCTTTATATTATCCGCTAACAGTCTTCATTTACTGTTAGTGTTAGTTTTGAAATGTGTAACTTGATTATACTGATTATTAAATGTAATCAGCTTGTAAATGAACTCATTGGGTTAACTCGTACATGCAGCATGCAACATTGTTACCACTGTCAGGTGAAAACCAGTATCTCACTTTATTTAGTGCCTGTCCCCCAGTTTTCAGCATTTGAGTGTTTTTTCCGCCTATAATTAAAGGCCCTATGCAGCACAAACAATTTCCCAGGAACATTGGTCATACTCGGTACAGTGGCGACTGTCTGGTGATGACTGTGTGTTTATATCATCTTGTACAGCTACAAAAGGCCAACGTGGGCCTCTGGAGAATGATGATGATGACGTTCAGGGCTGCTGTCACAGAGGAGAGGAGCACTCTCCTCCTCTCAGCCCCTTCTGTCATTAGCAACACTCGTATCACACACATTAGGGGTTTAATCTCACACACTCATATCGCCTCAGGCTGGCACTTCTCCCTGCCATGTGAAATATTCAGGGCAAATGAGGAAGCAGTGTACCTGAACTGTACTGATGGTTACTCACACCCGCTGAGAGGCACGCACGCACGCACGCACGCACGCACGCAAATCCTTACGATGGCAGCAGTACACTTAGATGGCTATATGGTAAGCCTGGGGGCTGAGATAAAAGAAGCTGCTTGGTGCACGCCACGTGCGCACGAGCCTGCATGTGCTCAGAACCGGGATTGAATGGGCACGTGTTGGGTCATGTGGCCCTCGGTGCAGATGGCCACACTGTGCTGCCAAGGCAAGAGGAGAGACAGACAGGTGGACAGAATTAGAACGTCATGCACACTCCCGCTGATTACCTTTTGTGAGCGTGATCAGTCCACATCCTGTTTCACATCACCACCAAAAGATAACTGATTTGACCTTGGCCCACGGATGACCGTCTCATCATTTTGAGCAGTTGTATATGTTGTAATGTCATCTTATCGTCTGATATGATCCCCATTAGTATTGGGAAACTGTTATGCTTCCACAATACACCATGGTGGCATTCCTGATTTCATATTTACATAATCAAGTCTGTGTTTGATTCCTGCGCCTGGGAAAACTCCTGGTAGCCTAAATATTGTCCAACATTAACAAACGTTAGCATTCTCCCAGATGCAGGTGCATCATGCAACATGGGTTTGCTTTGTGGCATTTGGCAGCATTCAGCCCTCCACCACACGCAGAGCTGAAGCACTCACGCTTGGGCTGTTCAAAATATACTTCAGTGTAAGATTTGAGATATTTTAATAATATCAAACAAAGCGTCTTTTCCTTTCATGTGCCTTAGGGTGCTCCCTCTTTTACTTTAGCTCCGCCCCACACATTGAACACACACTGCCAAGGCTAGAGTAGTGTTGTGTGATGCCGTTTTGCATCGCTTTTTTGTGTTTCAATTTACAGAGCCAGATTATTTTCAGATCACACAGAGAGCGGACAGCTAGTGGGAGGTGAGGTGATGTCTTGCTGAGTTTGACCGTGTATTCACTTACTCTTGCTGACTATTCCTTTTAAATCTGAGGTATTTTATTTATCTGCTATCATTTGACAGCCTAGACCGCAGCTTCACTCTCTCTCTCTGTCTCTACACTGTAGATGCTATTAGACTGGGGTTAAATGTATTCATTCTATCTAGCACGATTACCTTATCTTGCATATTGTCAGTGTCATCACGGGGCTCTCTGCCATGTTCTAGATCTTCTGTCTGATGAGGTGTAATAAGGAGTCCAAACCATGACCTCTCCTGCACGCGCACGCACGCACACACGCACACACGCACACACACGCACAGTAACATTTAGAGTCCATAAGGGGCTGCAGTGATGAACCGGTGTCACTATTAACCAGGATTAAAAACAGAGTTTTCTTTCCTCACTCTCAAAATGGGGACATGTTTGTTGCACAGTGAGGACAATCCAACAAACATTGCCAGGCGCAATCTGCAGATTGCAGACTGAACAAATACAAAGTTACTTTAAAAATGCTGTACGGCACGTACTATCGTGAGAGCAACATCATTGAATGTGATTACTCTGCATTCAATGTGCTGCGCCACAGCAGAATCATTGACGCCACACGTCTGGTAACTACCTATTTCTTAACATAGTTTCAGTAAAACTGTAAAGAACACTTGATTTTATCTTTAAATAGAAAATGTCTCCGTTCAAGACAGCTCTGACGATAATTTAGCTCTGAAGTGTGAACTGTGGCAAAAAACGAGTGTGCTGCATTACAGAAGCTGCAAGGTGCAGCAAAAGGAGTGCATGACGAACTGCAAGGACGATAGCCCACCTTGGCTATAGCCAACTAGTTAAGCTAGTAGTTACCTTAAAAAGCTACATCATTTAGTTATATTATATTGCTGTAACATGTATTATTACAATGATAGGGCCTACCTGCGCACATATTACCCCCAGCCACAGCAATGAAACAAGTCGAGTGACAGCTGGTAACTTTAACTTTTCTAACATCAAATAAGTTTATCCTTTTAAGAAATTACACCAGTGTCAATGTTTTTAGTAGAGGAATGCCTGCATCCCGATTAACATTTTTCCCCACAAATTAGTAGCAATGTATTTTTCCAGACTGAGGAAACACTCAATGAAGTAGCAGTGAGTTAAGAGTTGGGCTATTTGCAGGAGAATGGGCATTACATCGCTCTCCAAAACAACATTGTTAAGTGTTGTGAAATTCATGCATAATAATCATGAAACAGTGATTATTCCTCAGACTATAATCGTACCATCCAAATGTGTAATCGTTGCATCCCTAGAGTCTATGCAACAACAACATGTAGTTCCTTTGTCCTTAGCAATCATAAGGTACTTGTTGTCACCGTGTCTTATCTGTTGCCACAACTGTTGTTTCTCATGGCTGACAAAACCACTGCACTGTATGTTTGTGGAGGTTGTCATACTGTATAATTTTTTTACTTCTAGCAAACCTTCTACTATATTATTTCCCCAGTATCATAAATCACTTTATTTGGATATTTGTCTATAGTGGTGATACAGAGCAGTGTTTGTGACCACTGTAACTAAAACTATAATTTTACTATATTCATTTGTATCCTTAACAGAAGCTTCTGGAGAATGTCCTCAGGCTACCATGGAACATTCTAATACTGGACTGACTTAATCTGTATCCTAATCTGACTGGAGCCTATAGAGAAATATCAGCCTCACTATTTCCTGCCTTGCTACAGTAATGTTCCGCTCCTTAACAACTAATGGAAAATAATTAAGGTCATCGGGTGGCTGACTTAATGGTTGTGCTATATTTAACTAATTACCCGCTATCTTGAAATGTCATACATTCACGCAAATGACTTCTTCCACATGCACATGTTTGGTCTTAATTAGCTACCGTTTTATTTTTTTTTACCATCGGATTGAATTACCTGTGGCTCTGTGACAACAGCAGAAATAAACAAATGCACACCAACCTCCTGCAGTTAGATGATTCTTGACTGGAGGCAGATGGCAATTATGTAGCTGCCATTAAGAATTAAGGCTGTCTGCCTTAGATCACTGGGCGCACCGAGGGAAACCAAAGCATCAGATTCAGATTACCTCTGAGTTTCAGGCCACTTATTTTTCTCAGAAATTAGCTCGCGTGAGCAGGCATTATGCTGTCCTGCTTCCCCTTTGTCTGTGCTGTTTTCTATTTACTTTATTCTTTTCATAGCTCAGAAAATGCTGCAAGTGAATATGGGTGTTTTATTCCCAAAGGAACCCATTCTGTTTTTTCTGCCCTTTTGCTTTTTATTCAAAAAGCTATAGGCGGCCCAATTATATATTTTCCAGGCAGTAGATTCATAATAAAAATTGTCAGAGTTTTGTAAGGGAAAAGCTCACCAGTCACAATTAAGAATGGGAATTAATACGATTTTATTGATACTGATTCTGTTATAATGCCTGATTAATTTTCTGTGTGAAGGGGCAAAATAATAACCTGACACACCACATGGATTCTTAGACACAAGTCTATCTGAGGAGCTGTCCATCAACTGTTTGAACTTTTCAAAAAATACTTAGCAGTTTATTGTCAGTCTGTCATTATTGTTTTCAAGTTGTTTTGAGTAGCTTTCGCTGTCGTCACACCTAAACCATGCCCGCAGCTATCAGTATGACGCTGATTGGTAAGATCAGTTGTTACTCGGATCCAGTTGCAAGGATTTCAAGCTCTCCAGACTGATTCCCACAGTGAAATGAAACTGAAGCTCGTGAGATCGGGGTGGTTTACTAGCAAAACAGTAGGCATCAGCTTTTCAGCATTGATGCAGCTGTTTACCATATAGTTTTTATAGACATCAGTTATGTTATTTCTGACCACCGAAGTTAAGCACTTTAACTAGAATGCTTCCAAATCAGTTCTGACCATGTTTTGTGTCTTGTGGTATTGATAGAGTCTATTATTGGGTGTTGTAGTTTTGGAGCTGTTGTTTGGATGCTGTCTTTTACGTTCAGTCTTCCAACTTCACTTTGGGAAATGCTGTCACAATACTATGACATATTTTAAATATTTTTCAATCCTCAGATTTGGATTGAAGCAAACCTGCATACCTATTTAAACAGTGGCTTTTCTCCAAAGTCACATTTGCCCTCTGCTGCTGCATGGCTGTTCTAAACTGAATAAACCTTCCACCTGGTTTTGGCCTTGCTACCATTCCCTCTTATTTGACAATGAGGTTCTCAATTCCACTGACAGCCTGTTGTGTTGGGTCAGACATGTTTTTTTATTTTTTTATTTGGCCTTTGCTTGTTACCTGCAGATAATACATCAGCAAGGAAGTGTCAGAAAGACACAAAAGATCCATCTTCCATGGTTTCATTTGATGTAAAATATAACAGAGAAAATGCATTCAACCACAACTAAGAATATGATGCAAGCATAACAAAGATATTTAAGACAATTACAGCAATTCTGCAGACTACTCAGACCTTTTTAGCCTTCTGAAGAGCTTGCTAAGTGGTCCATGTGGACGTAAACTGCTGTAAACTGTCCAGGTTACAAAAGAGTACCACTTTTCTAACCGGGCTATATATAAATGGGGAGCCAGCATCTTCCCTTTACTCCATCTGTGAAGTTGACATTAACACCCAGCTTTTCACCAAGGGCTTTTAACTCCCTCATTGACTTGTTACTAACTAAATGGTAAGACTTCCACATAATTTTGAGCAAGTTGTATGCAAGTTGTCAGAATCATTGGATTGTTTCTTTGTATACAGCCAGGCTAGTGCCAATCAATATTTAATAACGAGCTGATATGCTTTGCTCCTACCTGTATGGCATGCAATGTAAGGGGACAATGTAGTTTCCTGCCTCTGCCTGGACAAGGACTATCACTGTCCCAGGTTCACTGCAGCATATGTTTTTTTCAAGCCAGTTTTCTGTTTGCAAGACAAGCAATAATGCTTTTGTTGCTGAAAACAATTATTTAAGAAAATCTATTAATGTTTCTTCTACAAAATTCCATACAGTATATGTTTTCTTACTAGATTGTAATGCAGATGAAGTCAGTCAGGTAATAGCCTATAATGCGTACAGGAGTCCTATAACAATGTTTTGTATAGTTAACACAATGTTGTAATCTGAATTGAACATTTTGGTTTTCATACCTTGAGCCACTGGAATTCTGGACTTTATTGTGTCCAATCATAATGTTCATGGGTTTTTGCACGCACAAACTAACATTCCTTGGTGGAAACGTCAGTGTCGTCGTTAATGATAAATGCCTTTGCCATTGGCAATGGCATTATTGGCTACGCTCCAGTTTTTCATAGTGTCCACTAAAACCCCAACAAACTGAATGCACAAAGTGTTGTTGGCATAATGGCGTTTTTGCTGATATCTAAATCCATAGCATATTTTACATTTTTGGATGGCTTCGGGAAATTAAAATATCTGCAGGCTACTTCACGTCTGTATAGGTAGGCTATATGCTGTATGTTAGGTCTACATGTTCCATTACAACATCCTTCTGACATTTTAACAACAAATTTAAAGTTAAAACATTTGATTGAGAGTGTGATTCCAGTTGATGTGATTGTTTTATTTATCCAACATACTGTTGCGTCTAGCTTTGACTAGTCAGATTACCTGTCAATCAAACTCTGGCGAAAGGTCCATTCTGAATGATTAAGCGTAGCTGAAGGAGCTCAAGCGGGATGGGTATAGTCCGCATGGGACTTTGCATTGGTACCATTTCTACAGTGATGACATATATTGTAGACTTATAAGACATTCTGTAATTAGACTAAAAATGGTTCAATCAGACAAATATATCTCATAAACATCTATTGTTGCAACATTGGGGTGGGGGGGTAACTCACTCACACCTCGCAAAATGTGACCAATCGGTCGCAGTCTGGAGCCCCAATGAACCATCCTGACAACACCTCTGCTTTCATTTTTTTTCTTTGTTGCTTTCCTTCTTGTTTTCATGTGCTTCTTTCTCTTCTGCAGTCTCTCTCTCTGCCATGTCTCATTGAGCCTATCATCACATTCTCAGTGCTCACTTTCCATTTGCCAGCAGACTACACTATATTTAATTAAAAGTTATGCTTACAGTAATGTTTAGGTTTACAGTAGGCAATGTAAATGCTGAGGTATACTCTCATCAGTGTTTGTGAACAGGGCCAGAGTGGGTAGTTCTATAGTTTAACCTTGTTTTTTAATTTTTCTTGGAACATTAATATTCCTGTTTGTTTATATTGTTATGTGCATTAAAAGTCTACATCTATTGTATATGTGGATATTGGCTGTCAATATGTGTCTATGTCTGAATTTACTGTCTGTGCATGTATGTTCATCTTTATGTACAGTATGTCCTTGGATGCCTTGGCGTGTGTGTGAGGACACATCTCTGGGATTTGGTCATGTCCTGGTTAACATTCCCAATATAGATGCCAGAGAGGTGGCAACACACCAAGCAGGCATCAGTAGATGGGCACACTGTGACAGAACCATGATTTAGATGTCACTAATGTCATGCACCAAGTTCCACTAAGGCTTCCATAATAACGCTTTAATGTTTCATGGTTGAAATTGTGACTTCACTATATTACATTAATTACCATTTAGTGGGTGCCATAGTCAGATTTGTGTTCATGTTTTTAAAGGTTCATTAAGCATCTTTGTAGGGAAGACTGAGCCAAACTTTCAGGAACACAGCTTGTCCCTGGTTTCTCAATATTAATCACAGTGTGTTGCCTTGGTAACTGCCAAGAGTCCAGTAGTGTTGTGAAAATGTGTTGACTTTCACAGAACAAATTATTTATTTCCACTTACCGTCTCCATTACCATCACTTCTGTATTATTCCTAACCCTCATTTTTCTCTAGCTACCTTTCTGTTTTGCGCATTGTGTTTTTGGCTTCAAGCCTTGTTTCCTGATCAATAGCTGGTTTGGTGTGTGCTTTTTTGAGTGACTGTGAGAGGGGTTTTGCTTTGGGAGAGGAACATGTCTGTGGAAGATCTGTTGCCAACACCACATGAGGTATTGAGGTGTATTCATATACAAGGTATTCTGATGGCCAACAAGCCTGTGTTAGATATAACTTATGTTTACTGACACACACAGTCAGCATGCTTGTACGGGTGTATTCATAAGCAGTAGTTCCATTTCAGGTTTACACTTTCAGATTGCGGCATATGAGAAATGTATTTGTTTGTCCTCTTTAGTAATTATGAGTTCAGTGAACCTGAGGATGATAAAAATACTTCTTCTCCCCTATCTCCATCACCTACTTTTTCCTTTCTATCTACTGCTTTTCTAGTAATTAAATGTCAGGCTCAACATTGCAAACAGCAGAGTATATCCATCTATGGTGTATACACACACACACACACACACACAAATGTGTATGACATCAAGCAAAGGAACGAGCGTTTCTAAGTGAAACGACATTTCTGTACACGCACAATGCATGCATGGTGCTTGGATGCGCACACATTGCTTCTGAGAGCAGAACACGGCTATTGATTTCAGACACACATACTTCAATCAAGACTAGTTTCCCTCAGTCTGATCCAATCCTATTCACACTATTCACACTTTTGTTGATAAGGGGTGCAGTTATGCTGGCCCGTTATTGATTGACAGGTGGATTGATCGCATGCAGGGATTGATTATTAAGGTCTAGTGAAGTGGAACATACTGCTGTCAATCAGGACAGGAAATTGAATATGTACCTAGTGTTTTGCCTTTTTTTGTGTAGGAGTGTGTACTGTTCTGTTTGACAGGCTTTTTGTTTACAACCCTGTGAATGAAGATAACGTTTGAAGGCAATTTTCTGCTGGACCTTAGTTACCTACTATGGAGATCAAAATCTAATCAAACTATTATGTATAGATATGGAGTCTTGAAAAATAATAGTTAAATCAAATAGAGATATCTGGCCAACAAAAACATGACTCTCCTCTGCGGAAGAATAAATCACCATTTATCTGTAGACCCGTCTATTCTAAATTATAAATAATGGTAGTAATTACAAATGAAGCACTTACATAACATACATACATAATATCCTTAGGTTGGTTTCAGAGTGGGTGTGGGTTGGTTGGACAGTGCATGTGCATGTGCATGGGTGAGGGCATCTCAGTCCTCCCATCATTGGGAGGACTGCTAATTGTTTTAAAACCATACTAGTTTGTCTGAGCATATGCAGAGTGCTGTGGGTTACAGATACCCTACACTACTATCTACAAAACTACTAATTTAAAGGTTGTGTCCTGAGGGAAATTAGAGTAAACAACCTGACAGCCTTTAGCCATTGAAGTGAAGCCTGTTTTTATTCTGCCTTTGAATAAATTATGCTGGTGTATTCAAAGCACTCAGTAAAACATAAAGCGCTCCAGTATGCTTTTTGGTTTGATTTGGTGTAAAGCTGAATGTCTATGCGTATGTCTGAAAGATCAACTAAACAATATGGTCTGAGAATGGAATATAGACCAGTGCCAAGCAGGCCTGGGCGATAAATTGAATTAATTTGATTAATTATTGTTTTTGAACAATTTGAAAAATTACAAAATTGCCAAATTGAGATGAATGCTTTCACTTTCACATCTTAACACCCCCTCCCGTTCTTTATCACATGTGTGTCAATGTGCGCACCTCTCTACATGTTGTCTCTGGCTCCTCCGGTCGGCATCCACCATTTCCCCAACGCAACCGACCAACCTCAAAAACAACACGCTGATTGCCTATTACTTGCACCTGTGTGGGGGTTATATTAAGTTGGAAAAGTCTTTTGGTTTCTGTCAGAGCCATGTGGAAGACGTGTGGCAGCATTTTTGTTATTTAGAGTAGTTACATACTGTGGCCTACATGTTATAAAATATCTCCCAAAAATCCTGCTAGCACAATGTGCTAATTAGCTAACATTAGCCACGATTAGCATTTCTTACCTTCATACACTTTAGGTTGTCTATATGTTATGCATTTACGTGCATGATATAAGTTGGGATTAACCACACTTGTTGTGATATGTACTGTAGCCATATCCGATTATATTTGTGGATATTGGTTGCATTAATTGAAGCCTTGTAGCCCATCTATGGCTAGGCTGGTATCCTACTGACACTGGCCTCTGTGCTCCCTTGAAGGATGGGTTAAATGCAGATGATTAATTTAGCTACTTCCACAGTATGTGTATGTGACAATAAAAGCTCCTTTACTATTATACTAGCTCTCTAATTGGCTCTATAGTTATATACATGTATACCTATTATTAGGCTATGTTGTTCCAATTCACTGTATCCACCTATTGTAGAAATTGTAGGCTAGTATTAAAGTCTGCGTATTTCTCCTATCATACTATAACCACAGACATACCCACTCAATATTTGTTGAAATATATGAATGTGGCTGTTTCTCTAATAACTGCCCACTCATCTTTATTTAGTTTAACTTAAGTTATATGTTGATATTGCACATACTGTAGGGTATAGGCTTATTAGCCTACAGTATGGCATATAGTTTTAATAAACAAAACTGTTTTTGAGTAATATTTTGTCATGAAGAAAATCGATTAAAATCATTATCGTCCATCATACTGAAAATAATCTAGATTTTATTTTTAGGCCAAATCGCCCGGCCCTAGTGCCATGGCTCTCCATGGTAAACCAGCTTTACAACACTATTATTAATTATTTCTCGCTTGTACACAAAAACACATAAACCTTCTCCCTGCCCTGCATCTCTCTCTCACACACACACACACACTGTAGCCCAGTAAATGAATAGTGGTTAATTAGAATAGTGAGGTATTGCCTTGCTAATGGAGTGGGGCAGGGGGCCACTCTGTACTTTAGTGATGTATGGTATTGACTGTGGCCAGGCCCCACTATCCTACACCGGCCTAAAACCTAATGCCTAGCATTAATCATGCTAACGCAGTTATAGCAGACACAGTGCCGGGCTAGCTACTGTATCTCTTGTTCTCTTGCATCCTTCCTTCTATCTTTGTTTCCTCTTTCTCCAATATTTAAGGTTGAATTTAGAAAGTTGAGTTGTTTGTTCAGGAAGTTAGTGGCAAGCAAATAATCTAAACCAAACAGTATATGGTCATCATGTCTGGAAGCTTCCTATCTATGCTAGATCAAACACTGCTAAGCAACCAATTACTAAGGGTGTCCCCGAATAAAGGCCTCATGTACTAACGTGTTGGCGTCTATTTTAGGCTTAATTTGTAATTTGTTAATTTTATAGTCACCCAAACTATTTTAGGGTAGAATTATCCCCCTGTTATCTCTAGGTTTGATGATACATATAGACAAGTAGGCTATTTAAAAATAGGTCTTCATGATTGTTGAACTTGTTATTTTTCTGACTATTCCATTGCTTTCGGGCAGTGTTGTAGTCGAAACTGAGACCAGAGTGATTCAAGGCCGAGACAAGACCAAGACATTGAGGAGTCTAGACAGAGTCAAGACCAAGGCAGGGCGAGAACGAGTAAAGACCGAGACCAGACCAGTTTGAGTCCCATTTTGCAAGATGTATAGCCTTCTTGCACACACTGCATTCACTGCATTGAGCGTGCAGTAGCCTATATTATGCATTTGTGCAATTCATCGCTTAACGTTGTTGGACTAGACGGAGGCATGACTACAGTTGAATGCATGCATTGGAAAGCAGGCCTATTAATAACCAACTTCACAGACATGAGCAAAATTAGGTTGGTAAGTGGCAGGGTCAGATTGAGACTGAAAAATGGCCCGGGAACTTTTTTTTTTTTTTGCCTACACACCATCCACTATAATGGATTTATTTATTTTGGCCTTTAATTGTTTTTAAATATAAAATTTAGGCTACAATCAGTAGCCTAGTCTGTACATTAAAAACCACCTGGGTGAGTCTATCAGACTTTTAGGAGAATATGACATACTGTACAAAATATACAGTATGTCAGTAAGTAAGTAGTAAGTAAATATAAAATGTCACTGTATAACATGTTAAAAAAAAATTCCCCCATAAAACACTTGCCCTGCTGATTCAAAATATAATATAATGCAATAAGTGTCTCGGGCATTCTGTATTGCTTTCAAATTATCCTGGAAAAGAAATTCAGGAACCAGGTAATTGAGTGTCCTGAATAATTATCTTACTGCAATTAGTGTACATTTCTGAAAATATTTGAGATTACCCTCTTCGCTTTGTCCTTGGATTAAACTAGACCTGGTTTGTTTAACTTGGTGTGTGCAGTAAGTGTGGTCTGTCTCACTGATATCTGAGCTCTATCTTTCTCCCCAGGCTGTTAGACTACAGTTACTGTATATGAGCCTCATCGACCACAGCAGCCTGTAGCATATCAAATGACCTGCTAGTGTCTGTCTATTCCTTTCTCTACTTCTGACCATCTGTTGTCTCTCTTTACCCTTACTGTGCTTTCTTTCTGTTGTGTATTGTTGCCTTCCAGATAGAGCTTTTCCCTGCAATGATTGTGGGTGTCTCAGAAGCACAATATGCGTATTATGGCCATTTTGCGGTCTTTTCACCAGATTGGAATACGGCAATCTGTAGTAACACTCAAAGCAGTAAAGCCATACTTTCATCACTGCTGTAATGTGTGCATATCAATATTCTGTAAGCATATTGGTTTATACTATGGCTATTAATAATTCAAAGAATAAAATGTTCACTGGTGTTTGTGTGCAGGTTTATTTAGTGATACTAGCATTATTTTAAAGCATTATTGTTTGGTAATAGAGGAGAGAAAATACAAATTGGCTCTGTATTTTGTCTAATACCAAACAAGTTGCCCAGTAAATACATTGTTCTCGATGTTGATAAGGATATCATGTTTGAGACAAATGTGTTGACCTGTCAGGAGTAAACATCTGACACAAAATAACACCTTTATCCAATAATATACGCAATATTCAAATAATGAATGTAGAAATTGATAAAAATCCAGCTACACTATAGATTCCTTGCTGCTGGGATTTCAAAATGTCTCCAATAATCTTATACACCGGGTTTAAAGGTATAGTGATGGGGCTAAGTACAGTACTGAGCCTAATGCGTGCTCTCACGCACTCCAGACATTCTAACAGTCTACCTAATCTCCATCTGAAAGGCTCTTGGGGGACATCTGCAAGGTGTGAATCAATGTGAAAGTGCTGAGTCTTGTACACTGATAATGTTAAAAGGAATTGTATTTTCTCAGGCAGCTACAAATGTCGTCTTTATTTGGTAGGCTCTGTAACCAGGTAACCTGGCTCTGCCTGACTATTCCTCTCAGCTAAATTTCTTTTCCCTGAGATTATATTCTGGAAACTAGGTCTGTATTGGCAAGAAAATAACAAACACTTACTCAGGGACTTCAGATGGAACTGAGCTTTAAGATAAATCTGGTAACAAGCATCTTTCCTCTCTTTTGAGGTTTGTTATTTTGTGGTCCCTTTTACAAATGAATTGTCCGGCCTCATTGTCTTTTTTTTTTTATAGATACTGTAATTTAGATGATAATACAGTATCGCGAACCGAACTATTTTGATACTCAGGTGTATCAAAATGTTCTTACACCCCTACTGGAAACTTGGGCTGAACGATTTAGGAAAAATATCGAATTTAGATTTTTCTGTCAGATATTGCGATATTTTATAAATCAAGATCAATATATATGTAACTAATTTAAAACATGTTTATGGAGCATTACCACATGAGATGGCATCAAAATATGAACTGCTCTATATTCAAATGAAAATATGAGAGCATAAAGATACAGGATTAATTTCTTTAAGCATAATTGTATTGCATTTTAGGACATGCAACATTGTGCACATTGGCAATTTTAGACTATTTTTTAGATAATTCTGCTTATTATATATTTTTTAGCTTAAGCTCTCTAATGAACTGGTCTTAGATATTGGACAAATAAATACACAGCCTGTTCAATATTATACAGTGACATTTGTGATTTAACAGGCACTGGTGTATTCTCATTTATTTTTTCTCATACTTTATTTTCTCATTTTTGCAGATTCCTCTGAAAGTTTAGGCCGAAAAGAGTTTTGTGTGTCTGTTTGAAATACATAAATTAGCATTCAGTCTTGAAGGACTGATAAGTGGCAAGTTATGTATGGCATGGCATCTCTGAATCAACCAGGATTGCAGTACAATAGCACAAAGAGTGGTAATGTGAAGGTCGGGGTGTCCTGAGATATTCACGTCTTCATATAACAATTCTTCATATAACATAGTCTTAGATACCAACTGTTTTGTTACATTATGCAGCTGCCTTGTTCCTGTATGCAGCATTTCAGCTAATAAGGTAGCTCAGATGGGAAGGTTGGGCTTGCGTTCAAAACGGAGCATGGATTTACTCTACATAACAGGTCACTGAGTCTGTTAGTGCTCTCTTGTTACTAGGTGAGTAACGCTTCATACCTCTATTGTTGAGCCAGTTGGGTTCATACTTTAATTTATTTACATGGCGAGCTTCAAAGACAGATTTCTTCAGGGTTTTATTAAAAGTGCATCTATGTGACTTTCTATCACTAGATGTCACAAGCATATCAAACCGTCTGGAGCACACATGCTGCCTAATATTGTTTACTCAGCATTTATTTGATCTCCATTGAGGTTACTGTAGGCTGGGGTATGGTAAAGGTGCTTCTATTTTTACATAAATGAAGTGATATTCATCCTCTGCATTTATCCCATCCCTCAAAGGAGCAGTGGGCAGCCACTGTGCAGCGCATGGGGACCAACTCCGGATTGGAGCCAATGTCACTGGTCAGATGACAATTAACCTAACCAAACCTTGATAGTGGGTTACCGGAGGAAACCCACGCAGACACGGGGAGAAAATGCAAACTACACACAGAAAAGCCGGGACGACCGGGGTTCAAAGGCTACAGTGCTATCCACTGGGCCACTGTGCTGCCCAGTGTAAAATGTAAAATTGTGTTGCCACGGGCACTTGGCAATGTCGACCCTTGCCTGTAGCATCACTGAAACACATGTTTAAACATATTTGAACTGGGCATCAGTTATAAACATTCTTTTCAGATAGATGGCCTTTAAACTGTTCACTTTGTGCAGAATTTAATGGCTGTTGCAAAAGAAAACATTGCATGTTTTATTGTGCAAAGTTGGAAGGTTTAGGAATGACAGACCATTCAAATACATTTTTGTCCGTTTTGTGGATTGGACAGAAGGGCTTTCAGTGGTTACTGCTGATTAGAGGCTAGAGTATTATGCTTCTGCTTCTTTTCAGGGCCATCCATTTCCTCTACTCTCTCAAGCTATAATAATTATAATAGCAGTTTTGTTTGAATGCCAACTGCCTTTAAAAATTACAGAAAGTGTCTGTATGCTCCAAAACTATATAAATTGTCCTAATAGTTTGACTAAATAAATTTCTAAACTTAAACAAATTGATATTTTGTCAATGCAATCCCACAGTCAGCCACTGTTTGTCAATTCAAATTAACTGACATGGTTAACATGCACTCTGGCACATGTCCTACTGTATATGTTTGAATAAGGACCAATGTTATATACCTCTCGGCCCCCGGTGACCAACAAATACATGCTACACCTGTATTAACAGCCCTGGTAGGGATAAGCAGGGAGCAATATAACCTTTCCATGGACTATTGATGGTGGCTGAAATCAGTATAGTGTAGGTATAATTCCCTCAATGCATTATGTCTTCTACACGGTGTGAGATGTTTGTTACACATACAAGGCATAGAGACTGGATCTTCATTTGTGTATTTGCTCATATTAAATAAAAGTAATCCACTTCAGCATAGGGAATTTAATTGGTTATCCGTTTTAGCCCTCTATTTTTCCTCTTACTCGATCCTCTAGTTCCTCTAATTGCCATTGTAAAGTGCACTTTGTGTGTTGATTGTGCTCATGCAGCCTAATACAATTGGTTATCTCCAGCCAGAACGCTGTAGTCCTAAACCTATATCAATATTATGCCAGTCACTTTAGGGTGGCTTCAGGATGATGACTTTATACTGTGATGAAATTATATTTAAAAGGTTTTTGTCTTTCTTTGTTAGACACACGGATTGCTTAATTTTCTCTCTATTACAGTTCCTACCACAAGAAGGGTGTGTTTGCCATAAGCAGAGATGTAAACTGTTTTAATAGGATTGAGTTTAACACTAGAAAAACAATTTGCAACATAATTGGACATAATGTTCTTAAATTATTCATTCTTAAATCAGTGTATATGCCTAGTTTCTGTCCTTCCTTGATATTTCCACCATTTCTATTGAGCACATTCTTATGTTTTTACAATTCCAATGATGAGGTTGTACACATATGTAGATTATTTGTTTTCATTGTTTTGCAGCACCTAGGTCTAACTATTATTGCTGTGATTAGTGCACTTAAACGCTGGTACCCACAGGCAGTGGTTGCAGTAGAATGTTTCATTGTCCGTTATTTTGACGGTCAGGGTCGTACAAAATCAGTCATGATTCATTTTTTTTTTGTTGGAAATATTATATTAGATACTGTACTAGGGATGTCACGATACCAGACATTTTGTAGTCGATGCCAATACCAGTAAAATTCCATGGTTCTCGATACTCATTTCGATACCACGGGGCCAAAATGTTTTTTTTTTTTTAAGTTATATATTTAAATATATATTGTGTGTTTTAAAAAAAAAAAGTATATATCCACATGTACTTAATCTTAACGTTGTATGCTGAGACTGCCATCAAAGATAAAGTCAAATGTCATCTCTGGGGGGTTATCTACAGTATGTGAAAAAACATCCCCTATGCCACTGCAATAAGGCATGCTTTTTTATCAGACAACCGATGATACAGCAGTATTATGGAATAATGTAGGCTTGTATAAACAATATAATGTGCGATTTACGTAACACACATGACCTGCTGCTCGTGAATAACGGAGCGGTAGTTCACAGTTGGCACTCTGCTTTTGTCATTTTACGAAAATGATCATATAATTTAATATAAATTATTTTAGATCTTGTATAATAATTACAAGATAGCGGCACTCGTTCGTCTGCAAACTTTAGCAAATATAAGCTTAAAATTGTGTGTGTACATTTGTCATTGTGTGTTTTCAGGTGACAGTTATTGAACAATGTCTGATCATATGGTTCCATATCAACTAGGGCTAGGCGATATGAACCAAAATAATATCTCAATGTTTTTAGGTTAAATGGCAATACGCAATATCTGTCTATTTGGTTTTAGTTTAAATGCTCAGAAATGCGTGATATGTCACAAATGCCTTACAAGACTTTGATAATAATAAAATACAAACACATGGTTCCTCTACCCGTTAACAAATAGTTTATCAAAATATAAATTTAAAATTACATACCGCTAAACATTAAAAGTAAAATCTTCATACTATAGTTAACATGATAACTGATTTGACTGTAGACAGTTTTGCAAATGTAAATGTGTTTTGTGCAAAATTAGAATGTATTAATGTGTGAACCATTGGGAAATGTGATTTTGTGGTTTTGATATGGCCCAACAAGCTTTGCAACCGTAGTCTCTAAAGGCTGATTTTGTGGTTAGAGAATGAGATGAAGAGAGAAAACGCTGACCATTGCTTTTTCATTTTGATTGATAAAAGCCATGCTTCAATTAACCTCTTACACAAATCAGACATAATACAGAGCCTGTGGCAGCCAGAATAATTAATGTTGTAGTGTGCAAAGGGAAAGCAGTCTCTTATCTATATCACAGTCCACACATCCAATCAGTCACCTTTCATTTTTAGTAGGAATGTTTCCTGGGTTGTTCCAGTCCGATATCAAAGATAGGAATTTACGCTGATCAAAAGTCCAATCTTTTTCTGTTTGTCCTATTTATGCCAGTTGCGCAGATTGAAGCGTTCCGTCACAAGCTACAGATTCTTTAAATATAGAATGGGGGGGGGGGGGTTCATGAGAATACACAGAGTGCCTGCTAAATCACAAATCTCCCTGTGTAACAATGAACAGGCTAGGCTGTCTATTTGTTCAATCTCTACAGGCAAGAAAAGTTCGAAAATTTTACGTTAGAGTACTTAAACGTTGGCTAAAACATGTTTTTAGAAAATAGCTGAAATGCTATTTATGTGTGCTTGAGCATGATTATGTCTCATGTAGTAAAAAACCAAACCATTCAGACATATGCACAATATAGTATAAACATACAATACATGTAAAACACAAAATGCAAAAATAGGCATATAGTCCTGAAGTATAATTGTAGGCCTGCTTGAATGAAATGATTAAGAAATTGGATTGTAATCGGCAACTATAAATATGAAATGGATGGATCGGATAGCAAAACATTTGATGGGGACATTCTTAGAAAGCTCTTAAATTCATTGTGGCCTCCCTATTACCTGCTGCTCTTCAGCATTGCCAACACACAGATAGATTTTATCTCCATGGATAGTCAGCCCCAGTGACATTTTCCAGACGGCCTGTGTGAACATTCTTTGAATGGACCCGGTCAACCCAGGCCTTTGGCCCATGCTGTCATTGAAACAGGGCCTTTGACTTGAGGCATGGGGCCAGGGCACAGTGGGGAGGGGCGCCACATTCTCTCCCAGTCATTAGACGGTGTCAGATTTCACTTGGCAAAGATAATTGGGACCAAGAGCATCAGACATGGACTCAAACACCTACATGGGAGTGGCAAGCTGTCACTCTTGTTTTGCTTTACAGATCATGTGTACATAAACATACATAAACTCAAACATATAGAAACATGCATTCTTAGGCTGGGTTTACATGAACATTTGTCATGTTGAGACAAATGGGATTTTTTTTTATTCCATGAGGAACACACAATACAATATTAAGCTGGATGGTGACCAGTGGGAATGGATAAGTGCACTAACGTTAAAGTCAAGCGTTGGTTAAAGGCTCTCCAATAGTTAGATATAAATGAACACTAGGTCTTCACCCATAAGGATGTGAAAACTGAACAATCCCCAATGGAGTGTGTTCAGACCATATATACCAAGTACATTTTGGGTCTGGTTACACCATGCTAATATTGTACATCTGTTACTGAGAACCAGGACTGCCACAGCACTGTGAAAATGTGGTTGTCTCAGACTGATAATTTTCCATTGGAGACCTGCAATAAGATGGAACAAAACAAACAAGGGAACAGCAAACGCTGAGTCACACTGGTAGTGTGTCTGTTAGCTGGGCTGGGTTAGGGGGGGTGGGCAGAGAGGACAAGGTGAACAGAAAAGGTTCCAGGGGCTCTGGCTGCTGATCAGCCAGCGTTTTAAATCATCATGTTGAATAAGTAATTGCACACAGGCTCAGATCAGCACACTCGTGAATTATTCATCATGATAGGAAAGCATGCACTGCAGAGTACCATGTCTGGCTGTGTGTGTGTGTGTGGCATATGCAACCTCTTGTTTTGATTAGACCAAGAAGGGTTATGGTGCTGGAGGCAAAAATAGGGTGCCCCCCCCTCTCTCATTCATTCTTTGCAAAGGGCCTACCTCATGCTCCCCAGAACAGGCTGGTGTAATGAGGATGAGAGAACGAGGAAGAGCTGGACAGAATTATTAGGGAGGGAGAGGTCCATTGGACACATGGCGGACAAAGAACCTCAAGCAAACATAGGACTAATAAGTGCTGTTAACTGCTACTAGGGCTGGACATTAATTCAATATGGCGACGTAAATATGTTCAATAAAACATTGATATGAATTTTAAACACATTTCTATTATTTGGATACATTGCACAGCATTTGTCACTTGACGTTCATGGCGCAGCCATCGAGTCATTGTGTTCAAGCCGTGCAGAAAGGATAGAACACAACTGGCTATGTGCGTGATGACATGCACCACAGAGCCAGCGCTTGTAGTAGTGGGCTGTTCTCACTTTCTAAACAATTTGATCAACTCTCTCAAATGTAACAAAGGCATGATTATACTAAGAGTTAGGGTTGGGGTCTTCCGTGTGATTGGAGTGCATCTTTTGACTGGGATACATTGCTAATTCATAGGATAACTGTCACTCGCATACTGTACCAGAACTGCTACTGACAATATCTGGCAGATATCTAGTCTTCATAAGATTAAAGGTAACACAAATACTAGCCATAAAGAAAAAGACAACATTGTTTGATGGTGATTTCACATTTGTTGGTTGTATGAAGTTTAAACATGCTGAGCTTTTAAATATATATTTTTGTTTTTTCTCTGAGGGGGGGTGCTTATGGCTGCCACTTCTCCTTCTGTGTCTGTGTCTTTATCTTATCTGAATCATTTATATTATTTATATTTTGTTTTATTTTTAGATTTCCAGCCGTTATTTTCTTCCCCCAAAGTCACGAAAAACTACTGAAAGCCAGATCTGTTAATGTAACTACCCCCTTGCACTTACTTTACTTTCTAAACTGTCTTGCTCCCAACATCTGATTGATTTATATAACTATACTCCCCTGCTAATATTACTGACCTCCCCATATCTGACCCATAGAACTCTATAATAATGATCTGACCATGCACAACAAGACCATTTTTATGTGTTTTTGTATTTGTAATGTAAGATGTAATTGAGTGTCTTGAAAGGCATCCTCAAATAAAATGTATTATTTATTTATTTGTAACTTTTCAAATTTGTATAATATTATATAGGTTTATAGGAGGTTTTATACACTTGGCAAATACATTTTTCAGATGTTTGTAACTACACCTCTACTAGAATATGATGAGGCCTCATCCACATCACCCTCGGTTTACAGCTGCTCTGGAATCAGCTGGACCTAAATCAAAAGAGGAACATTTGAATATTGAGCTCATAACTGGTGGGTTTGCAGGCTCTCTAAGTAGAATGCAGCCCAAGGTTGCTCAGGGAGACTGTCAGCATCGTGCCTCCTCCCACTCACTGTCCAGCAGTGGACTGAAGTTAGCAAACACACTTTTTAAAATGTGTTTTCCCTTGCTTCTCACACACACACACACACTCAGAAACATGAACTTTGTGTGTAGCGTGGGTGCGTGAACGAGCGGCTGATTCCTCATGCACACTCAAAAGTGTGTGTGAGCATGGTGACAGTCAAGCACTAATTAAGCTGAAGAGTTAAGAAGATGGTGTTTGCCCCTTTTATTCCCCCCACCCTCTGCCTTGCAACCCTCACAACCCCATCTCCCACCCCCGCGGAGCCCTTGCTGTCATTAATTCCACTGCAAACGGCACATGAATAATAGAGTGGGCTCTGTCTGTAGCGGAGTCGCTGCTTCTGCAGATCGGACTCATGCTGCTGACAACAGCAGAGTGGATTAGAAAACATAAGAGCTGGGAACTGAGAGTGCACCGCCTCTTTAGAGCAGTGAGAGATGGGAAGGGAGGAGCCTACTTGATGCTGAACGTATGAATGGAACAACAGTGGAGAGGGGCTGAGCTCGAGCCAACACGTGCTCTACCGACACACACACAGAGAGAGAGGGAGAGACGCGACAGGACACTGCGCTCCGCCGTCTTGTAGGTGGTGATTTGTCATGCCCAACAGCGTCAGCACAGCCTTCTGCAGAGAACAGGTAGAATGGACTAGAGCTCTGGCGGTCTAAACCTAGTTTAGAACCAGTGTGAGACGCTGTCTCTCTCCGACCTTGTCCAAGACGTACCGACGGACAAAGCTGCTGTTCGTCGCGTAGACCGCAGCAGTGACAGTGGGAAAAGCCATTGAAACCAAATGCTTTAGAACCCACCAGCCAAAAGGAATATTGTTTCTCTCTGCCCGTACACACAAAGGGAATTGTTGATGAGACATTCTAAGTAATAATGTTTGGTCATTGAAGATGCATTGCTTAACAAAGAAGGTTGGACATCCTTAATGTCATCAAACTTTGTGGAAAGTGCCTGAACTTGCACTCTTGGACATCGATACCTGTAGTGGGGAAGAGGGTGTCTGTTAGACACTAAACGGATACACAAGTTTGAAGACCTAACCTGAACTGAGCTGACGTAATCATGGATGACTCTAGCATTTTAAGGCGCAGAGGACTCCAGGTAAGCTTCAGTTGTCCGGTCAATTGGAGATCCAGTTCCCTTACAGTACACAGTACATTGTAATGTAATCCATATCTAATTATGTGTGAACATCTCTAGAGACTGTATATAGGCTACATGTGGAATGGTCATGGGATATTAGTTATTCAATTTAGTCACATGCTTTTTGGAATCAGGGATTTGTGTGTATAGTCAGCCAATGAAACAGTGTTACCTACAATGAACTCATGCATTTTTTTAAAGCATATTAACAAGCCATGACATGACACGGTAGTTTGTGTATGCATACCCCCTTTCCTCATGAACTGTGAGGAGGGCTCACGTTTTAGAGGGATTTTGAGAGTGAGTGTGAGAGATTTATTTGTTTTAGCATTTTAGCCTCGGGTAACCTTTTTTCCCTCTCTTTTCTCATTCTTTCTTTATCGCTCTGAATTTCTGCTGTCTCCCTATCCCGCCCCACCTGCAGTATTAAAACCAGGACACTAGTTATGCTGTACAGACAAATCATGTGAAACATTGCTTTCCACATTAAGTATTTGCTGCATCTAATATTGTAGTTTTCTGTACGGACAAAACCAGGCCTGGAATAAGAGAGGGGCCAGTGCAGGGGAAAATAACCCAGGGTTACACAACGCTACACAATTCTTGACCAAACTAGGTTACAGTACATGCTTCAAAAATGGCCTTTGTCCTAAAATCGAAATTCAAAGAGTTTTAATAAACAATGAATTAAATGAAACTTTCTTTGTATTGGTACTGTAGGTGTGTATACATGGCAGTGTTTAGACTTTAGGAAATGTCTTCTTAATAAAGGCTTATGTCTTGCACAACCATATTCAACATATCAGCACCAGGCTGTGGTTATACAGTAGCTTAAACACAGACACGCACTTTCTTTGTTGTGGCCTCATTCAAGATTGCCCTATACTAACTATAGCATTTATACTGTTCCTCAGAGAGGAGACACATGCACAATGTCACACCTCTTCCACGGCTAGGTCAGTCATTCATAGCCTGAGGTGAAAGGTCACATAGATAATCCCCACAGAGTGCTGGGAAGTCGTAGAAGATACACTAAAGGGAATATTAAGATTTGGAGGCCAAGGGGATTGAAGAATTCTTCACTCGACCATTAATTATTTTAGGATATTGTGCAAAGGGGTTGATGATAAGAGTTCAAGACCTGATTTTTGAAAGAGGGGGTGAAGTAATGTTTGTGGGAGGAGGGGTATAATATTGCCATATATGGTAATGGCTCCAGTGAGAAGATTGAGAAAGAGGGTAAGACCAGTGTGGAAGTTAACATGCTAGTTGCTAGAGACGAACAGCTGCCAAAGTGCAGAATGAGACAGTTAGCCAGCTAATGGAGACATCAGTTTAATATGACTAGATGCATTGCTTCCTCACAGGCGCTGTTTGTTGGAAATTAAGTTGTAGGTGATAGGGGTGGGGCTTGCTGCGATTCTCCCATAATGCCTTGAATTGCTCCCTCAGGGCTATTACGTGACCCTTCATAAGAGGGTATACTGTAGCTCCCACTTTTCCATTATGAGATCAAAACATCTCTATTGATGGCAGAATGTATAATTCATATTGTTAGATTATGGCAATTACAGCCATTTTGCTTTTAGATACATTGAACCTCCCTGCCATTAATATATCCTTCTGGTCTTGCTGTGATTTCCAGACAAACCTCTGGTCAAGGTCACCACCGTTTACAAATATGTTTAGTAGTGGTGGGACAAAATATTGATACGGCAATATATCGGATAACTTCCCCTTATCGATTAATTGCCGTCAAATGTCCATCCATCCATCTTCTCCCACTTATCTGGAGTCGGGTTGCGGGGGCAGCAGCTCCAGCAAGGGACCCAAAACTTCCCTTTCCCGAGCCACATTAGCGAGCTCTGACTGGGGGATCCCGAGACGTTCCCAGGCCAGTGTGGAGATGTAATCTCTCCACCTGGTCCTGGGTCTTCCCCGAGGCCTCCTCCCAGCCGGACGTGCCTTGAACACCTCCCAAGGGAGGCGCCCAGGGTGCATTCTTACTAGATGTCCGTACAACCTCAACTGCTGCTCTACTCAGAGTTCCTCACGGATAGCTGAGTTTCTCACCCCATCTCTAAGGGAGTCACCAGCCACCCTTCTGAGAAAGCTCATTTCAGCCGCTGATCTTGTTTTGTCGGTCATGACACAGGTCATGAAGGGTGGGTCAGAAATTTGGGTTGGAACAAAAATTGCCCCGTAGGTCGAGAGCTTTGCCTTTTGGCTCAGCTTTCTTTTTGTCACAATGGTGCAGTTAAAGTGATTACAATACCGCTCCTGCTCCTCCGATTCTCCGGCCAATCTCCCGCTCCAATGACTCCTCACTTGCGAACAAGAACCCAAGGTACTTGAACTCCTTTACTTGGGGTAAGGACTCATTCCTTACCCGGAGTAGGCACTCTGCTGAGGGTATCCTGCTGAGAACCAAGATTTAGCTGTGCTAATCCTCATCACAGCCGCTTCACACTCGGCTGTGAACCGATCGGTCACAAGACCGATGGTGCCATCATAATCATCTACAAAAAGCAGCTATGAGATCTCCAGGTCACTGAAATGCAACTCCCCACCACGACTACGCCTTGAAATCTTGTCCATGAATATCACAAGCAGGATTTGTTTCGATGTGTTTCTAAAAGCTTGTCCATATTTGTAGCCTAATACAAAGAAATAATACTTAAGTATGTTTATTTAGCCTAGGTACTCTTTTTATGTAGCATATATTTTCTTCTTCTGTTACAAAGATATTGTCATATAATATTATAGCTAGATATAAATACACTATATTGCCAAAAGTTTTGGCACGCCTGCCTTTACATGCACATAAAGATTAATGATATCCCATTCTTAATCCGTAGGGTTTAATATGGTTCAACTATTCTTGGTAGGCTGTCCACAAGGTTTAGGGGTGTGTCATGGGAATTTTTGACAATTTTTTAGAAGCGCATATGTGAGGTCAGGCGCAGATGTTGGACAAAAAGGCCTGCCTTGCAGTCTTTGCTCTAATTCATCTCAAAAGTGTTCTATCGGGTCAAGGTCAGGACTAGGGATGCAGAGAAAACCATGTAATTATGGACCTTGCTTTATGCACTGGTGCGCAGTCATGTTTGAACATGAAGGGGCCATCCCCAAACTGTTTCCACAAAGTTGGGAGCATGAGATTGTCCAAAATGTCATGGTATTCTGACGCATTAACAGTTCCCTTCATTGGAACTAAGGTGCCAAGCCCAACCCCTGAAAAACAACTCTATAACACCATAATCCCCTCTCCACCAAACTTTACACCTGGCACATGGCAGTCAGGTAAGTACTGTTCTCCTTATAGCCACCAATCCCATACTTGTCTGTAGCTATTGACTTTGTAGAAAAGTTGGCAACTTCTGCGAACTGTGCGCCTCAGCATGTGCTGACCTCGCTCTGATTTTTATGTGGCCTACCACTTCATGGCTGAGTTTACGTTGACCGTGGAATATTTAGTAGTGTGGAACTTCCACGAATGGACTTAATGCACAGGTCACAGTACCACACTTGAATTCAGTGAGTTCCTGAGAGCGACCCATTCTTTCACAAATGTTTGTTTAAGCAGTCTGCATGCCTTGGTGCTTGATTTTATGCACCTGTGGACATGGAAGTGATGGGGACACCTGAATTCAATGATTTGGAAGGGTGTCCCAATACTTTTGGCAATATAGTGTATGTATATATAGATGGCAATTATTGCAGAATCACTGTATCGTGATACCATTGTTGTCATGGGTAAAGTATCATGATAGTTATGTATCGTGAGTTACTCTGTGGATCCTACCCCTAATGTTTAATGATATGTTTGCTTTGAGAGTACAATCATGTCTCTTGTGTTGCGAGCAAATTGCTAGCAGAGGATTATCTGCTATTCACAGCTCCACAGCAGCAGAAAAACAAATTCTCCACTGTGTATGAAACCTAGCATTTAGTTGGACACCATACATTAGCTACTGTATAATATATAAAAATATTTTTTTACAAAGAATTTTTAATGAGGAAAAAACTGTGCTGCTAGTCTAGTGGAGCCTATGAGAGTGTTAAGCTTTAGCCTTAGTTAATACCCGACATTAAGGATTCTGAACTAAAATCTGGTCACTTTCATCAAAAGCTGTTGTTTGATTTTCTACCAACAAAGAAAAGAACCAGACCATTTTTAATAAGTTGTTAAACTGAAAATATTAATATTTTAAGAAGACAAAAGGGAATTCTGGCAATGAGGTACCCATTAATAACACACACTGCCTTGTGTGTGTGTGTGTGTGTGTGTGTGTGTGTGTGTGTGTGTGCAAGCTCTACTTTGTGCAGTTATGTTCCTTGGATATTTTACTCATATTTGTTAGGTACTATGCACACATACAAATTCACAGTTAGTATACAGTAGGTCATTTAGCTAATTGGTTTTATCTAAAATTACAATACAGTTAGTGCTATTATAAGTGAAAATAGAGTGGTTAGACAGGAAAAGTGTTAATTTGCAGACATGTACGGAAAAGTTTCGTATTAAATATTGAATTTAATTGAATTTCCGTATCCCATAAATATACACATTTTTTTATCATAGGAAAATACACAGATTATACACTGAATAGTATATATTATTATTTCCTTATCAATTTCAAATTGTTTCATTATTGTATTGATTGAAACCTGAGATCCTGCCCAATACCGCCTCAAATGTAATGATACTACACCTTGCACACATTTGAATATAACAAAACATTCATAACTAGTCCTTAATTTGTCTGGAAGGGTTATATTTACCCATTATTTAGATACACCCTATGGCATGTGATTGTGGGGTTAGGTTTAGGGGAAGGATTCGATGTGTGCAGGTATGACACCATATCAAGCACAAATGTCTGCTCTTTTGTTTGGCTGGGCAAAGTGTGTATAAAGCAGCTATTTCCTTTGTCTAGTGGGGGAAAGCAAAGAGAGTGGCTGAGGAAATGTGTTAGGAAAGTGATATTAAGTGTGGATAGGTGCATGGAGATCCCACAGAGCATCTGTGTCTCTCATTCTTACCACCCCCCACCCCCCACCCCCCCACACACACACACACACCCTCAAGAGTTAGCTAAATGCTTTTTTTCTGCTGCTTGACTGACTCTCTCACACAAACAACTAATCTAGAGAGAGAGGGAGAGAGAGAGGGTGCTGGTAGACAGACATGCCTATACCTGCAGGGCTTAGATGGGTAGGGGGGGGTCGGGAAAAGACTAGATGTAATAGTAGCAGGGTTTGGTCTGTAAAGCAGGCTTTTACTGATGGTGACGATAGAGAAAGCATCATTGTGTTATTGATGTAGTAAACATTGTGCAGCAGTAGCAAATTATACAGTGCATCCAGAAAGTATTCACAGCTCTACACTTTGTCCAATTTATTTTATGTTACAGCCTTATTCCAAAATTGATTAAAATCTTGTTTTTCCCTAAAAATTCTACACACAATACCCTTTAATGACAAAGTGAAAATGTTTGTTTGACATTTTTCCAGTCATTTAAAGTAAAAACGTGTTCACAGCCTTTTCTCAATACTGTGGAAAAAGTGAATAAGCTGTGAATACTTTCCGGGTGCACTGTACTGTAGGGGGGCAGGATGGTCTAGTGGTCTGGGTGTTTGGTTGCCAGCCCCCAGAAAGGGTCGTGGGTTCGTACCTCGGTGTTGATCTACCTGTAAGCATCCTTGAGCAAGATGCCTAACCGTAACTGCTCCCGGTGGTTGGTCGCACCTTGCATGGCAGCAATCACCATGGATGTATGAATTTGTGTGTGACTGGGTGAACGTCAGGCAAAATACTGTAAAGCGCTTTGAGTGGCCGAAAGGTTAGAAAAGCGCTATATAAATGCAGTCCACTAAGTAGTAAGATTCATATACACCCTAACACCATAATGGGACCCTACCCAGATGTGCTTCTACACTTGTAAGATCAGTCTATCTCTTCTGTCTGATACACAATGAGCAAAGTCAGTGGACAGGGTCAAGCCTATGTTGTCTGTTTTAATGTGGAATTCACTTTTTCAAGTGGTGCCATTTGTGTTGTCAGATGTGACTGGACAGTGGACATATTATCAAATATGTCTTTAGCCAGAATTCCTCTCTGAAAGAATCACAATGCCACACAAGCCAGTTAGGCTATTCATTGATTTTTAAGAAATAAGATGGGGGACCTGGTGACCCCATTGTATGTTACACATAGTGTCAGCCTGTGTGATGACAAATTAACAAAAGAGGGACTAAGAGAGACTCTCCGGGAACCATCACCTTATCGTGGTGGAGAGGTTTGTGTGTCCCTATGATCCTGAGAGCTGTGTTGTCTGGA
>JAODLL010000463.1:0-13999 GCA_026546735.1 Forbesichthys agassizii | reverse complement strand
TCTATATAATGTCTCTGGTACTTCTCCCATAGAGTTCTATTGAGGACTCTCTAAGTGGTCTGTCTCCTCTATATAATCTATTATCTCTTGCACGCGTCGTGCTTGCAATGCTGACAGCAGCCAGCAGGTGGCGCTACAAGTGTCTATACAGTGTGTGTTTACTGTCAGTGGTGTGTGGTAGCATTCCTGTGGTCTTGCTCGCCTCTAAACTGAACAGGGATTCGTTGTGCATTGGTCGCTAGGCTATAGCCTCTAATGTTTACCAAGCCTCATTGATGACACGACCGTATATGTGTGAGTCACTTGATGTGTGTGTGTGTGTGCACGGTTGGGTGCACACGCGCTGCATCCTTGTAGGGAACTCTGAGAGATGTTTACATCTGACTGGCTAACCTGTACGTTAGCTCTGGGCCACGTGTGAGGCCTGCGCTCGTATGCTGTGTTCACATGGAACACGGCGAACACTTTCTGGGCGGCTCGGCAGACAACTTGCTATGGTGATGTCGCATTGTTTACAAAATATTTAATAAAAATATATTACAATACACTTATTTAATGGAATATGCTTCATGTAGTTCTTTTACGATTGTAAATAGTATAGTGTTCCTGCACCAAAAATATGACCTCTCTGTGGGAGAGGGAGCAACGAACATCCGGTTATAAATGCCGTCGTGGAGGATGGAAAAATACAAATATATTAACGTTGGTGGTGTTCTGTCGATCTGTCCTACCTTGTCAGATTATCCTACCCTAGCAGTAAACCGAATATATACCAGGCCGAAGTAGTTGTAGGATAGTTCAACGAGTGAAAACGACTTGTTTTGTGCTGCCAGGAAGACATTGAGGAATGGATTATTTGAAGGGACAAGATAGATGCCATATTGTGCAAACAGGCGAGATAGCGTATGCCCAATCTGTAACAGGGATGTAGAAATGCACAGGCCTTTACAATTTTAGCACACAGATTGCAATGATCCGTTTGTTGTCGTGAATGTTGTACAAGGTTATGCTAAATAATAATTAAAAACTACAAATGTTGATTGACAACCTATAAGATAACGTTCACTGCATTAAATTATACAAGTAAAACAACAAGAATCCCTGTAAATTAGTCAAAAACATGCAGTAACTGTGCTAGGAAGAAATGCAAACAAGGTAGAAATCCAACTTTCAGGGTAGGACCAAATTAAGAGCGTGTCTCCAGAATGACAAAAAATTACGCAATTTGAATGTACGCATGCGCAGTATGACAATATGTCCTCCGAGGTAGGACATATGGATGTACGCATGCTCAGTATGACAATATGTCCTCCAAGGTAGGACATATTCTGGCATATTCTGAAGGTTGGATAGAATGTCAAAAGACCGCCTGCCACAAATCACTGTGCCGTCCTGCTCTCGTTCACTAACGTGATAGTTTGCCGTCTGTTGCGTTCCAACGTAGCAAGAGGGGTACTTTACGTGACTTCTTCACCATGGGAACATTTGTGCTGTAGCCATCTGACATCCTATAATAAGCGGCACTTAGACCCGACCAAAACAACCATGTGCCTGCGGTTTGTTTCCGGTCCAGGAGTGAGGTCCCGGGAGCGCAGCGCGGCAGGGTTTCCAGTGCCAGCCCTGTTGTTCCAACAAAACCGTCAGGACAGCAGCCACGCCAGGCTTCCTGTCCGTGACGTCAGTGTCTCGTTTAAACCACCCCCCTGGAGAGAGGGGAAACAGGCGTATGGTTCCCCTTCACCCGTAGAGGGCAGAGGGGAAGGGAGGATAAAGGATCAATGATAAAACTGAGAAGGGGAGTGGAGGAGGGGAGGGATGGTTGGATGGATGGATGGGCGAGGTATGAATGGAAAACAAGGGTGTTCTTTTCGCCCTGTCCCAAAACAAGCCAGCTGTGACCACACCCTCACAGGAATTCCTGAAGCAAAAAATAGGTTGTGTTAGAGAGTATTCACCCTCACTATAACGTGTGTTAGTGTTGTGGTGATGAGGGTTATCTCTAACCAGACGCACCCCTCCCTTGTTAGTGGAACTGTATAGGACATGTTTCGCCACAGACTAAATAAATGATCTGTATCTGATTTGTATTGAATGTGTTCAGCTGTGCACAAACACTTTAGTTTTATAGTACAGAGTTTATAGTGTTATTCTGTGTGGATGTTAAAGAGGGTTTGTGTTGTTAGGTGTGTGTGTGTGTGTGTGTGTGTGTGTGTGTGTGTGCGTGCGCATGTGTGTGTGCGTTTGTTTTGGCTTAGACCCCTCTGAGGACATATGTTGGCCACAGTGAAGACAGTGGATGACAAACAGATGGTCCAAAATGTCTTTTACATTTATGAGGAAACTAAATGAGCGATGAAGCAGGTCATGTATAGTTATTATAAAAATTAGACGGCACTTTGTCAAATATAATAGTCTCTTACCCTGTGTGTGTTTGTGTGTGTGTGCCCGTGTGTGTGTGCCAGGTGTGAGAAATGGATGAATGAATGATCTGTTGGGTACATTTAGGTTGTTTCCCTCCCTGCCGCTAGGGGCAGCGCTGTCATCACTGTGTGTGTGTGTTTTGTTTTTTGTTTCCAGTAGAAAATGATTGGGCTTTTCTTTGTGATTGAGTTTGGAGATGCACTTGTTGAAGACAATTGAGAAACGTACGCACGGGCGCACGTACGTGCATGGACACACATGCGCGTACTTTTTGCTTCTTATTGAGTAATGTGGAGAGAACAATTTTGCATGTGCACAGCAAGTGTTTAAGATACTTAAAGAGAGAGGGAGAGACTGGAGAGAAAAACATTGGGGGGAGAGAGAGAGGGAGAGAGAGAGAGCGAGGCCATTCGTGCAAAAGGAATGCATCCATCGCAGGACAAAGACTTGTTGGGATGATCATACTGGTTTGGGAGAGACGGGATTATCCATCCTGCAGGAGGGATTTACTGCTGCTTTCACTTGCATGTGAGGTGCCAACACACACACACACACGCACACGCACATGGCTTGCATGGAGGGCTGACCCAGCAGCCCATTAAAGGCACACTGTGTGATTTGTGTCACTGGAGCAGAGAGGTGCATAAAAAAGGCGTCACCCAAACACTTATGGGATCACATGCACGTGTGTGTGTGCGTGCACTGGGTTAAAACGGTTCAAATCCAACTCCCTCCCTCGTGAATATTTTCCCCTGCTTCGGGTCACCATGGCAACCTGGTGTGGAAAGGAATGCCAGAAGGTGGGCAACCGAGTAGCTGCACTGGTTCACCTGTGTGTGTGTGTGTGTGTGTGTGTGTTGGGCTCAGGGCCAGGTCAGCTGACATTTGGCTGCATGGGCCTCGTACACATAAACTCTCTCAGCCATTTTCTCACGTAGAAAATGGCTGTTGTGCGTTGTCATGGAAACAATGGAACATGTCAGAGTGTTTGTGTTAAAGTGGACTAGCTAAACTATGAGTCATGTGACCACTCCCTGACTGTCTGGACACATGCGCACGCACACACACACACACACACACACACACACACACACACACACGCACGCACACACACACACAAGCAAGCTTATGAAGCAAACTTAAACTGCATTTTTGGGAAGAACCAATGAAGAAGACTATACTTTAACTTTCTATGGATCTTATATCGGATGCTTTGGGACAGCTAGGTGTGTCTGATATGCACAGCACCCCTCCCCCACCCTGGAGAATACAGTGCACATTCTGACCTGATGAGAGCGTCGCACACACACACACACACACACACACACACACACTAGACAACACAATGGAGTTTTTCTGTACTGGACACGGAACTCTGGCTAAGAAGGCCTTGTGCTGAGAGTGACCGCGTGTTCACTTGTGTTCACATAGGTTGTCAATCAACATTTGTATTTTTTTATTATTATTTAGCCTAACCTTTTACAAAGGCTGGAATAAAGATCGTCCAACCCTACTGTACAGGTGACCCTTATTCCTACCTGTTAGCCTATAACCATCCTAGCGCTAACCTAACCCTCTCACCCAGGCTAACCTAACCCTCTCACCCAGGCTAACCCTAACCCTCTCACCCAGGCTAACCCTAACCCTCTCACCCAGGCTAACCTAACCCTCTGACCCATGCAAACCTAAACATCTGACCCAGGCTAACCTAACCCTCTCACCCAGGCTAACCCTAACCCTAACACCCAGGCTATTCCTCATGCTAGTGCTAATCCTATTCCTCATGCTAGTGCTAACCCTATTACTCATGTTAGTGCTAACCATATAACTCATGCTAGTGCTAACCCTATTCCTCATGCTAGTGCTAACCCTATTAATCATGCTAGTGCTAACCCTATTCCTCATGCTAGTGTTAATCCTATAACTCATGCTAGTGCTAACTCTATTATTCATGATAGTGCTAACCCTATTACTCATGCTAGTGCTAACCCTATTCCTCATGCTAGTGTTAATCCTATAACTCATGCTAGTGCTAACCATATAACTCATGCTAGTACTAGCCCTATTATTCATGATAGTGCTTACCCTATAACTCATGCTAGTGCTTACCCTATTATTCATGATAGTGCTAACCATATAACTCATGCTAGTGCTAAACCTATTATTCATGATAGTGCTAACCCTATTCCTCATGCTAGTGCTAACCCTATTCCTCATGCTAGTGCTAACCCTATTACTCATGCTAGTGCTAACCATATAACTCATGCTAGTGCTAACCATATAACTCATGCTAGTGCTAACTCTATTATTTATGATAGTGCTTACCCTATTATTCATGATAGTGCTTACCCTATTATTCATGATAGTGCTAACCATATAACTCATGCTAGTGCTAACCCTATTATTCATGATAGTGCTAACCCTATTCCTCATGCTAGTGCTAACCCTATTACTCATGTTAGTGCGAACCATATAACTCATGCTAGTGCTAACCTTATTATTCATGCTAGTGCTAACCTTATTATTCATGCTAGTGCTAACCCTATTACTCATGCTAGTGCTAACACTTCTCACTGCTATTAACCCCATCTTCAAACATAATTTTCCATCTCCTGCTTTTGCACTACAAAGTATCATGCTAAATTAACGCCCACAAAATGTTCCATACAATATAAAACTGCTAGATTATAAAGGAACATTTTGTTATGATGAACATCCCATGTTTGCTCTTTTGCAGTATGTTTGTTAGTTTTGCTTGTTGCGTTGGCAACACATAAACACAAGAGATTGAAATTAAAAGCACATTCAGCACTAAAACGGAATGCTTGATTCTTAACCTGGGGTCGTTTTCATACAGGAAGATTCTTGTGAACCATGAACTTTCAGCTCTGAATGTTTTTAAGTTTCCCTCAGTTGTAATTGTTAGACTGAAACATTGTGTGTGTGTGTGTGATAACCCACATGAACCCTAACCTGTGAGTCAACGAGTCAGTCTGTGACGGCGTTAGCGCTGTGGCTAACTCCTGCTAGCGCTGAGCGAGGGAGGGAGGTAGGGAGGGAGGGAGAGAGAGATAGATGGGAGGAGAGTGTGTCTGTCCAATGGAGGGAGGGGCCGCATAGAGCCTGTTTCACATTGCAGAACACGCACACACACACACACCGTGAGAGCAGCCAGGCTCAGATCGACTACGGGAGAGAGAGGAGAGAGAGAGAAGTCTCACTCAGTAAGTTGGACATTTTTCTACCAGTTTGACAGGAAACATTTAAGGAAACATTTACAGTCTTCTCTCTGTGTGTGTGTGTGTGTGTCTTGTAAAAGGTAAAGTAAAACGTTTTTTTTTCTCAGATAATTGCAGGCCTTTTCTATTTAGGGCTACTCCTGGTAGTCTAAACAACACACACACTGATGACGTGAACCACATGTGAAACGTGTCACACACTTCAAGTTCATAGCAAATATACATAGAATATAAAATATGTGAAGAGTAAAACATGCCTTGTCATCTCTAATGTACTTAAATAGTTATTTGATTAGTCATATAGTCATGCAGTTAATCTTGCCTCTTTTTTCTCTCTCTCTCTTTCTCCCCCCCAGCCATGTCTCGTCGGGGCTCCGCGGGGGACCTGGTGCCCCGGGATGTTTCCGAGGTTTTGTCCTGCAAGGCAAAGGCCCGTCGGGGGCCAAGGAGGAAGGCTGCCCCCCTGGGCCCCCTGGACCAGGCCCTGCGCTGGCTGAAGTGGGGCCGTGGGCACCACAGCATCACGGGCCCCCCTCAGGACACGCCCCCCCAGAAACACCACCAGCCTGCTAAAGGTGCAGTACATAGAGATGCACCTCTCTCTCTCTCACATAAACACACACACACACACACACACACTTAGGACACACAGTAGTTGTTTCCCTCTCGTATATAAGCCGAGCTGAGACAACATGGATTGTTCACTATGAATTGTTGGAGTTGGTGTTCATACAGGGACATTGTTTTTTAATGCATTAAAACTACCATACCCATCTGTCTCACACGCAAAACGTGAACGGGTGCGGGGAGATAACACACACACACACACACACAGCTCAATGCCTTTCTTCTTCCTCCTTCTGACATCCCTGGTGTCTAGGTGAGACACAGACAGAGGATAAGCAGAGCTACATAGTGTATAGCACCCCCGATGGCCAAAGTGTTGTCCATACGCTATCCTACTTTAGCTAGGCGTCGCCTTATAATGGACAGTGACTGCAAAGTCATGGACTACAGAGAGAAGGTCATTCTGTTAATTTAGTCATTCAAGTTATTTGCAGATGAACCTCTGGTAAATTATGTGAATATACTGTGTGTGTGTAAATAATTATTTTTTCACGAGGTGCACATAAGACCATTGTTATTGATGTTGTGAATAGTTGACAGGTTTATGGTCAGGGTTTGTTCGGTCATATGATGGCATCCTAGAGATGTGCGTGTTTACAGTGGTAAATAATGTGAATATACTGTGTGTGTGTGCACGCGTTCGCGCGTGCGTGCGTGTGTGTGTGTGTGTTTTTAAGTTCTGGAGAATAACAACATATTCTGGATTTGATGGTGTTTCTAATTGGATAGCTGCTAGTAAATATTTTAACTCCCCAAACAGACCATGTGGCCATCACAAACGTGGGAAACTGTGTGGGAAAGACGCATTTGTCCAACAAAGATGAACAGGACCATGTTTGAGGGAAAGCATTATTTTAAAATGTATATAAAGCACACAGACCTGAGAGACCCATGTTCACTACTGAACAGTACACTGGAGACAATGTGGTTTGTGTATCGGGAAGATGGTTAACAAGGTGACAGGCACTGCTCACTTGCAATTTCTTTTTTTCCTGCATAGGCATTTAGGAGAGTTAACGAGCAGGGAGGGGTTAGGCATGTTGTTCAGGAGGCTTTGGGGATCGAACCGTGACCTGTAGTGACCTCTGACCTTTTGACTAACTATGAGAGAGAGGAGAGAGAGAGAGAGAGAGAAAGAGAGAGAACGAACGAACGAACGAACGAACGAACGAACCAGATAATGATGTTATTCAGACATTCTTCCTTGCTGCTGTTTTCAAGAATTCAGAACAGAAACCAGTTTGGTAACTTCACCCTCTCCCTCCCCCTACCCTTCCCCAGCCTGACTTTAAAAAAAAAAAGGTCTTATATATATATATATATATATTTCCAGTTTAGTGTCCCAACATTCAGCTTAGCGCCCGTTTGATGAGAGCCTTTCTGAGAGCAATACTTAAGCTTAGTGGCCCGACTGATTCCAAACCATAGACTGTATATATAAATGGACAGACCCTCTGTGACGTCACCATAGCTTTACTCAACAACGTATTTGAACACCGCGCTGTGCTGGCTCTGGCCGTCGCCATATTTGCAGTACCTCACTCCACCTGTAGGGCCCCCCTATTCATTATAATGGGATGCATGTATGGCTAATATATTTTTATGACTTACTGTCATTATACTGAGTTATAAAATAATTCAAGCCGTCACAACTCGATGGACATTGGTAGCTATTATTTTTAGTAGTTCCTGGAAGCATCTTGAATAACAGAAGGCATATTCCAGCTAATTTAGCACCTAACCGGAAGCAATGAGACCCATTTTGCAGAATGCGGAAGTCAGTGCATGTGTATGCGTGTGTGTGTGTATGTATGCGTGTGTGTGTGTGTGTGAAGTGCCACCCAGTACATCAACACACATTACATCACCTCCACACACACACACACATGGAAACACACAATCTCTGCTGCCGTGAGGTCATTCCAGCCTCAGTGTGCGTGTGCGTGCGTGCGTGTGTGTATCCTGTGGTGTGTGTGTGTGTGTGTGTGTGCGTGCGTGCGTGCGTGTGTGTATCCTGTGGTGTGTGTGTGTGTGCGTGTGTGTGTGTGTGCGCGTGTGTCCCTTGCTGCGTCCAAAGCCCATGAAGAAGAAGAATGCTCTCTCCTTCCATGACATCACAGGCAGGCCGTTGTGGGACCGCGTTGTCACGGCGACCGCGACCTCTCCATAGTGTTGCCCGGGGAAATGCCCCCACCCGCGTAACTCCTTTATCCTCTGGGCTGCGGTGGGTCGATGGTGTCTGTTTACCTAGGTGAGGTTACCTGGCCGTGTGTGTGTGTGTGTCTTGGTGTTCGTGTGCGAGTGAGAGCTGCTGACATTTTGCGGTCCCATTAAAGATTGACAGTCCTCTCTCTCCTTCCACGGTCACAAAAGAGACCCTTACATGGCGTCGATGACGTTAATACAACAGAGACTGTTCAGCAGAGAGAGTCGATTGTTACTTAACTTTTAACCCTTTATACAGACCAGAATGACCCAGCGTTCCATGCAAATATTTCTCCATACTATTGGCCATAATTGATCTCTGGGGGCTCTTCATACTCCTCATGCACACGCACATGCACACGCACATGCACACGCACAAACATACCTTAATACACTTTCTTGTAAGCACACATTAGCACATTCTTAGTCAAATTCCTCACGCACGCACACACACACACACACGCACACACACACATGCACCCAAACAGCCTCAGGTATAGTGTCAATCAGAAGGGCTTTAACGTGGCTTGTTGTCAACACGCTTGTCATTATTGGGTGCTGCTGTTTATGGAGTTATGGAGGCTGATGTGATGTTTGGCGTCAGGTTAGGAGTGTGGGAACTGCTGTTGCTTAACATGTGGCAATGGATGCCATACACCTGTCGTACATGTTTACCTGACCCAAACTTTCTCTCTCTCTTTCTCTCAAGTAACGCACACACGCACACACACGCACACGCACGCACGCACACACACACACGCACGCGCACACACACGCACACACACGCACGCACACACTTAATTTACTGCATACTTTCAGTGCACAAATGTGTCAAATCTGTACATTTCCTTCTCTGTGATACCACAGAATGGCCACCAGAGGGCAGTGTGGGGCAGATGCAACGCTGTGCAGATGTTGGATGTGATTCAGGTAGATCTATAGTTGCATCACATGTAGAGCAGGGGTTACAGAAGAAGGACAAAAATAATAAACATGATTCCATTACTAAACGTATGTAGAAGTGTTCTTATCACCCTCCAAAAGCATGTGACCTCACCCCCCCTCCCCCACGCACACACACACACCAGCTATAACATCTGAAGGTGCTCACATCTGCACTCATGCACAGAAAGGTGGTAATGGTCACCTTGACAGCCACTGTCCGTGACAACGAGCATCACCTGGCAACCACATTCCTCAATGCACAAGCCCTTTTGTGAACAACACACGCACACACACACTGTTCTTCTAGCACCCTGATGGTGTAGTTGTTGTGGGCGGGGCCATGAGGCCAAGAAATGAAGAACTATAAATTCTCTCTCCCCCCCCCCCCATCTGTCTCTGACAGACACACACACACACACACACATGCACGTAGAGAGAGAGAGAGAGAGCTCTGTAAATCTGTCTTTTATGGGACTCTCCCTTTCATCTCCCATCCCACTGTGCTCTACATCAGAAGGCTGTGTTGTGTGTGTGTGCGTGCGTGTGATCTACATCAGAGGGCTGTGTGCGTCTGCATGTGTGTGCGTGTGCGTGCATGTGATCTACATCAGAGGGCTGTGTGCGTCTGCATGTGTGTGCGTGTGCGTGTGCGTGCATGTGATCTACATCAGAGGGCTGTGTGCGTCTGCATGTGTGTGTGTGTGCGTGCGTGTATGCGTCATGCTATGTAGCGTGACATCATCTGGAGCTGGGATGTTTAAAGACTATTTATAGTTGTAGGAATATATTCCTGCTTACCCATTAAGGTGTTTGTGGAGGAGATGGTTGTGTGCAGCATTCCCCGTGTGTGTGTGTGTGTGTGTGTGTGTGTGTGTGTGTGTGTGTGTGTGTTCAGGCCACATGGGAAGCAGCTATACAGTAAAGGCCGAATGAATTATATGGGCTCTCTCTCTCTCTGTCCCTCTCTCTCTCTCTCTCTCTGTCCCTCTCTCTCTCTCTCTATCACATCCCTCTCCCTCTCTCTCTCTCTCTCTCTCTCTCTCTGCACTATACTATTCTTTTACTAAAACGATTGCTAAGCAGTGTGTGTGTGCGAGAGAAAGACGATAAAGGGGAGCGGCGGGGGGGGGGGTTGGGGGGGGAGTCTGTGGGCATGACTCATTAGATCAGTGGAAGGAAGATATTAATAATAATTAGATCTAATGTGCACACACACGCACACATGCATACACGCACATTAGATCTAATTATTATTAATATATTGTGTCTGTCTTATGCTCATTTGGGCGAGAGAGAGAGAGAGAGAGAGAGCGAGATGATGTATGATCTAATCTGCCCTATACATCTCATTGTTACTATATGTTTATATTGTATTTACACTATATGCTTATATGCTTTTGATTTTTCAATTTGTCTATTCTTTTTTCTATTTTATTGTTGTTACTAATTATAATTATAATTATTTTATTATTATAGTTGTTGTTATTATCCATATTGTTATTATCATTGATTTAACTGTGTCCTTTAGGTCATAACGACAGTTGTTGTTGTCATCACCACTGGTGTTATTACTGTGGGACTATCTGTCCTATTGTTAGTATGTTGTTGTCTTATTGAGGGCTAGTTTTGGCAATACTGTTGTCTTAACTGTCATGCTAATAAAGCTAACTGGAATAGAGAGAGAGAGAGAGAGAGAGAGAGAGAGGGAGAGAGAGAGAGAGGGAGAGGGAGAATAAAATAGAGAGCCCATATCAGAGAGTGAGAGGGAGGGGGAGAAACACACTGTGAGCTCCTCAGAGCAAGACTGTTGCTCTACTACTAGCTGCTGGTGTGTATGTGTGAGCATTGTGACTCGTGGAAACGCTTGTGTGTGTGTGTGTGTGTGTGTTGGTGTGTTACTTGCGGGAGTCAACACCCAGATGGCATGTGGTTCTCTGGGACGGTAGACCCCACTGATGGGCATCGCCATGGGCAACAGCATCCATAAAAGGACTAGCCAATCAGCGAAGGTGTCCAGACCGCGGGGAGTGTGGCTTTTCAGAGCGGCCAAGAAAAAGACGACAGGTACTGTAACTTAGGGTCCCGGCGGTCGCTCGCTGTGCGCCGTAGATTCACCTGTTGCTCTTCTTAGTTATTACTGCTTCGATTGTTGTTCAACTGGAACGTTGTTTATTAGACTAGATGTGAGGGAATTAACCACCTTGTTGGCGCTTATTGAATGAAGTAGATACATGTGTAAAAGCACATGAGGAAACGTCTAATGGCAAATCATTTAGTAGTGTGACTCATACTATACACATATAGTAATGTTAGCTGGTTATACAGTACCTGCAGGAATGTATGCGCTGTGTGTGTTTTTGTGTGTATCTGGATTCAGGAAGATATTCTCATGCTGACTCTCAGCTTCAAGACTTCCTGCTTAGTGTGCAGTGCACTGTGTGTGTGAGTGCATGTGTTTGTGAGTGTGCATGTGTGTGTGTGCGTGCGCATGTGTGTGTGTGTGCGCATGTGTGTGAGTGTGCATGTGTGTGTGAGTGTGCATGTGTGTGTGTGTTTTTGCGCATTTAAGTGTTGAATTTCTAATTGTTACTGTGGTTTACTGAGCTGAATCAGTGAAGACTTTTATCTTTCACAGACACACACACACATGCGTACGCACGCATGCACACACACACACATGCAATGTCATTTTGTGTGTGTGTGACAGCCAGTTAGTTAGACAGACAGGCAGACAGACAGACAGGAAGGCAGGCAGGCAGACAGGCAGGCCATGTACAGTAAATAGATCTGTCGATAAAAATCTGGATATTCGTTTCCACGTTGATTCTATTTCTGTCCATCTGGGCTTTGGTCGTCGACCAGCATACTGTGATATCTGTGGGTCTTTGTTAGCAGACATGTAGGCAGGCCTTTTCTACAGTGGCTGTGGTCTATGTACCGTAGACGTCTAGGTATTGTAGACAGAGGCAGGGTTTAGTCTTGTTGAAGGAGCTACTTTCAGGAGAGGCTGTGTTCTTCCATTCTGTTTAGCTGCAAATTGAAAGCATGTGATTGGATAAATTGTACACGTGCATATTAACACACCCAATTAGTGTGTGTGTGTGTGTTAGGGGCACCCATCTTACAGACAGATCTATGTGAGGCTGATCTTCATCGGTGCAACCACCCATTCTTCTAAATTCTTCTGAAACGTTCTGCACAGACCACACCCATTGGATGCCCGTCGTTTCCATGGTGTGACGGCCCTGCCTTGTTTTAACAGGCCTGTGAGGGTTTCCTCCATATTGACTGGATGAGTAGGCCCTAATTGGTTAATGAAGTGCACCTATACCAGCCTATATAGGAATGTTTGCAGCAGAACTCTCTCTGGGCCTCATGGCACCACAAATGCCATTTGTTGTTTGGTTAGCATGCAACACGCACCATTTATGTTTAGTACACCTACAGACATTCACACCTCATCACCCCCCAAACTATCCAACACCCACACCTCCTCCAAGCTAACCTGGAGGAGGTGTGGGTGCGTGTTGAGGGGTGAGTGCTCCACATGTTCCACCTGACGGGTGGAACGTTAACGAGACACCTCTCAGGCATGTGTCAGGTCTTTGATTAAAGGTTCACTACCTGTACCTCTGTTTCTGCAGATATATATATATATATAGTATTTAATGTGTTAAGCATCTTATACTTTATTTATGTTTCTCTCTTCTGCCCCCACTGCCAACATCCAGAACACAAACTTTATGACACTTCTTCTCTGTATTTTCAAAGCTTCACTGGTGTGTGTGTGTGTCTGTATGAGTCACACACCTACCTCACCTTTAATATTCTCTCCCCCTCTCTCTTTCCCTCTGTAAGTGTGTGTCTCTCGACCCTCCTCCAGCTTTCCATGTCTTCAGGAGCGCTAACGATAACAACTGTCATCTCATGTCAGGACCCTTGGGGGTAGGGTGGGGGGGGGCGCTGATCTGTCCTGGGTGCTGCCTGACGTAATTGTTGCTTGTGTTCGTCACCTCTAGTGTGTCGTAAAGTGTCCGGCATCCTCTGTAACTCTCCTAACAGCCCCTTAAATAACCCTCTAGAGACAGGACAGTCCCTTAACTCTTTGAGGTCTAAGGAGATTTTCCCTGTGCTCTCCACAACGTCCTTGGTAGAATGAACGCACTGGCTTGGGCTACTTATTTACACTGAAGCCTCCGATTTCGAATGCTTTTGACTGCAAATCGATAGGCTAAAGGGGCGCGAAGTTATTTATCATAATGTTTGATAAGCACTTACTCGTCGCGGGTGACGAGGCCGTTCTCAGAGTTAAATAACCCTCTAGAGACAGGACAACCCCTTAAATAACCCTCTGGAGACAGGACAACCCATTAAATAACCCTCTGGAGACAGGACAGTCCCTTAAATAACCCTCTAGAGACAGGACAACCCATTAAATAACCCTCTAGAGACAGGACAACCCATTAAATAACCCTCTGGAGACAGGACAACCCATTAAATAACCCTCTAGAGACAGGACAACCCATTAAATAACCCTCTAGAGACAGGACAACCCATTAAAT
>JAODLL010000462.1:0-14001 GCA_026546735.1 Forbesichthys agassizii | reverse complement strand
GTAATTAATATCTTTTTGATACTAATTAATAGCTGTCAGATTGGTTTGATGACATTAACCGCAGTTGTATACTCTCTTATAATTTACATAATAATAATGATAATAATAATAATAATTAATGCTGCAAGCAGCGTTGGTAGGGGTCAAGCAGACAGCACAGTCTTATTGGATGACCTAGGAGGAGGAAGGAAGAGAGACCAGAGGTAAGGCGCAAGAGGTCAAAAATGTATTTTCCCCATAGACATGTTTTACATCATTGTCTTTGCAAGGGCAATAGGTGTTGAGGTCTGACAGGACATAAATCTAAAAGATTAGTCCTGCTCACCCCCTCTCCTTATTATATGAAAAACTGAGCCTATATAGTTTGTTTCGCTCAGTTAATGGGTCCCCACTCAATAGTACACTGAACTTTCCGTAGTGTCAAGGCAGCCACCGTCATTCATACATTGTCCAGGACCATGGCAGTATCTGCCCTTGACAACTAGCTGTACCATCTAAACAGTGTTCAGGATCGTGACAGCTTCTCCCATTTACCACACATCCATTGGCTCTGCATTCAGAACTCTCTACTGGAGACTTAACTGCGGGAAAGGCAGCCACCGCCATCCACACATTTTCCGTTACCATGGCAGCATCACTATCTGATGACAGCACCGGGCAGGAGCCGTTCCAGGATCGTGACAGCATCTCCCATTCACCACACTCAGGGAAAGAGCACGAAGGGCAATAAACACAGTGATATCACAGTTAAGCCTAGGGTCTTAGTCTTACTGCTATTTCTTCCACTGAATTCACCATTAACGATTGACCTGAACAGTTAATGACGTTGTATATGGCATTTGTGTATTCCTTGACCATCAAAACATAGGAGTAAGCATCACCTATATTGCGTTAACATGTTTGGTTCAGGAGATATGATGTAAAATGCATAATCGTCTGTCCTCTATTGTGGAGGATGCTTATTGACTCCTGAGCTTGACTGATCGCCTGACAGCCTTACTGCCACTGTAATAATACTGTGACTGATTAGTATCAGTCCATGCTGTTACTGTGAAAGTGCCTGAGCTACACATAAATATCTCATTTGTATTCTACTTGTGTCTTTGAAGCATGTGCACAGTTCATGTAGACAGTAACATTCATTAGTGTTTTTGTATTTTTTTAATTTTTTTACCTGGTTTGTTTTTCAAATCTGTCAAATGACCCTCCCGTCCCCCCCCACACTTCCCCTGTGGAAACATTTTAGATAATTACTTAAAATAACACATAATACAAATAACTAACCGCTCTTGTTCCAGGCTCCATGGGGACAGCGGGGCGGCTCTGTAACAGGACGGCCAGCGGTGCGGACAGCTGCGAGGTGATGTGCTGCGGACGAGGCTACAACACGGCGCGTGTTAGTCGCACCACACAGTGCGAGTGCAAGTTTCACTGGTGCTGCGCTGTGCACTGCCATGACTGCCACCAGCAGGTTGACATGCACACCTGCAAGGGTCAGACGTGAGACCGGCCTAACCATATGATACGGAGTGGACTCAAGCTATCGCATAAGATGATTTGACATCTGCTATGAAGCCATAAACCAACAGTTAAGCAGATGGCATACAATATATACAGGATGGGATGGTAACATCAGGCATCCTGGTTCAAACAGCGTGGTGGTGGAAGTCTGGTCTGAACGTTGAGAAATGGGCAATTTTCTAGTCATGTAGTGAAGTGTGTCTTGAGAAAATATTTTTATTCTAGATTTATAAATGCATTTTTCAATATTGTTTGCTTGTTTATATATATCTTATAGTTTTAAGTGTAACCATTTTTGGTGGATTTAGTTTGAAAACCACTGATCTATTGAGAACTTCCCATTGTGAAATAATGACAAAAAAAATAGGGACTAAAATGGCCTGATATTTTAGAGCAGTGTCAATCGACTTTGGGTTTAGAAATCACTAAGTGGAACATATGAGAATATTGTACATTTCTTATAGCACAGTTCATATTTTATCAAAAGAAACAACATAGAAATGAGTCATATGAAAATATAAATTGGTTTCACTGTTTAGTGCTGATTGAAGTAACCAATACAATTATTTTTCAACTCACTGCATTTTTCTTATTTTCGTTTTAAAAAGCCACATGTAATTTTTTTCTGTCTACAGTGTAGGTGTAACATTCAACAGAATGTTGTGTGAAGGGGTTGATCCACAAGAGATTAGGATTAGTAATCTAACCCTGACCATATAAACTAAATTTCCAATTTACATCCTACTTGTGGTCTGTAATTCCATCATGTCTTTATCAAAAAGCATTGTACATCACTCCAGCATGCATTTAGCACTTCAACCAACATCGCTCTGCAGCTAATTTACATGTTAGTAAACTAATGTTGTCTTATTGGTTTTCATTGATGATTGGGTGAATTAAATTCAAAACTACTGGCTGTGTAAATTAACACGATTTTCTAGAATGAATGGCATGGCGACATCATTTGAATCCTGCTGAACTTTACAATGTTGCATACTCAAATGGCTCCCAATTAATGTTAATGTTTTCAGTAGCATATGTTTACAAACAACTATTTCACATTTAAAGACATTTGTTAAGCGATAGTGTGCCTCAAACTTGAATTTTAAGCATATTCAGAGTTGATTTAAACTTGAAAATGTTTTAAATAAGTATACATTTAATAGTTGAAACCCAGTTGTTTGATTCTGAGTGATAATTTACAAGCACTTATTGTATGCTACAGTATAGCATGTCATCTGTATCACCACTGAGGAAAGCTAGTATTGCAGTTTTTGGTCTTCATCAAACATTCTGTTGATCTGGACAGGTATTTATTTGAGCATACTGCAGTGCTTTGTGAAAGTATTCAACCCCCTTCACTTAACATGTTATATTGCAGCTTTATGCTAAAATTGTTTAGATTCATTTTTCCCCTAAATTCTACTCAATACTCTATAGGAAATTACATTTTAGACATTTCTGCTAGTTAATTAAAAAGTAATCACATTTGCATAGCTATTCAGACCCTTGTCCATCGAGCTTGAAACGTAGCTCAGGTGCAACCAATTTCTAATGATCATCTTAGATGCTTCTGTTGCTTGACTAGAGTCCACCTGTGGTCAATTCAATTGGTTCAACATGATTTGGCAAGGCCACACCCTTGTCTACTTAGGGTCTCACAGCTGACAATGCATATTGGAGCACAATAAACTGTATAAGCCTTGATGAACCCAAGATTGAACGGTTTGGCCTCAATTCTCAGGGCCATGTATGTAGGAAACCAGGCGCCACTCATCACCTACCCAAAACCACCAACAGTGAAGCACAGTTGTGCCTCATAGTACAGATACTGTATCCATAATAAAAACCTGGTCCAGAGCACTGACTGATGGTTCACCTTCCATCAGGACAATGATCATAAACACACACAGCCCAGACAATGCAGCAGTGGCTTAGGGTCAACTCTGAATGTCTTAGAGTGGCCCAGCCAGAGCCCTGACTTTAATCCAATCCAACATCACTAGACCTAAAAATGTCTGTTCAGTCCCCAGCCAACCTGGCAAAATTTGTGGATCTGCAGAGAACAATGGCAGCATATACCCTAATCCAGGTGTGCAAAGCTTGTTGCTTCATACCCAGGAAGACTTGAGGCAGTGATCGCTGCCAAAAGTTCTTAAACCAAGTAGTGAATAAAGGGTCTGAATATAGTTATGCTAATGTGAGTTCAGTTTTTCCTTCGTAATAAATGTAATCCGTAACTTTAACCAATGCCACACTGCGTTCACTTTGAAGTAGTTGTTGTCCGTTGCAGAACACTGGCGTGCTGCACTCCTAAATTGTTAATAGACACTTACCGTATTTAATAATTCAGAAGAAATCTGGCATATCAAACTTACCCAAATATAAACTCCAAATCAATGCAGAGAAAAATTTAGAGTAACATGTTACAGTTCTACTGCAACTCTTTGCACAAAACAGGACAAGGAATATAATATTAATTCATGTGTACACCTTAACGTTGAGATGGCCGTACTCATTGATAAATGAAAATCCGCCTGTGGTCCCTCCAACTTCACAATGGTGAGCAGCAATGCACAAAAAGTCTTTTATTTGAATTTCTGATGAAAATGTCTCACCTGGTTTATTACAACCAAAAACAGCATTACATGGGCATGACTCCCCCCCCCCCCCCAAAACCATACCAACCCAACTCAAAGGAAATGCAAACTAAATAGTCAAAACCAATGCCAAATTCCATCACTGTTAGTGTCCTTTCTTCTCTCAGTCCTGTGTCCTGGCACTAAAGGTCTGTCACTTCTGTTGTAGTCTATTGTTGAGGATCTGTTAACTCCTCTAGATCCGGGTGAGCTGGTGCCACAGGCTGGACGGCAGAATGCTCTCCACTTTTTCCATGATGAAGTTCAGAGGTGCAAACAGCGTACTCAGGAACTATAGGACAAGAACAAATCTCTTAAAGTAGCCCTTAAATCACCAGCAATCTAAATATCCACATACTTTGCCTGTCTACTGAAATCTGTGTATAGATAGTTCTGGTGAGGCATGACATTTGAAATTAACTTGAGTTAACGTAGTGCAAGTCTTTTTACACATATCCCACTACAATATAAATACAATATTTGACATCACTACATTAGAACGAAAAAAAACGAGGCGTCACATTCACTGAAGTTCCATCTCTGAGGAACCCTAACCGAACGGGCATCAGGGTAGCTTGCTGATTAGAAAGAATCCTGTAGTAGACAGAAATCATGGGCTAAACTTACAATCATGTCTTCATGGGAAGGTTTTAATCAGGTAGCATTTACACTATTCTCATTAGTCTCTCCCAACCTGGTGCTAGTGGAGAGACGATAGCTCAAGTAATTTAGCATCTTAGATAGTGTTATTACGTGTGTGTGTGTGTACTTACAGCCTTAGCAAACACTCCCATAAGCTCGGGGAACTGGTGTGTGAGCAGTGCCAGCATGGCTGTGAAGGAGCAGAGGCCGGCCGTGAACAGAATGAAGAAGGGCAGCTCTTTCTTCGGATACACAGACACCTCGTGAAACACTGCTTACAGACACAAAAGTTGGAAGGTCATTGAAATATGCATTCAAAAAGTACAGCTCATGGCGTCAAACTGAAAATTTTGGTTTAGCAATCAAATAATGAATCATAACATGATGGCATGAAAAACGCACGTCTATGTTCCCCAACAACCTTTTTAAATGTATTGTGTTAAATTATTTTAGACTCAATGACTCAAGGCCCCTGATTTGAACAGATAAATCAAATTGACCAAGATAACACATTTTACTAGGAAAATCACTAGCTTTATTTAGACCCACATCTGCTTTACCGTGCATTTGTCCAGAGGACAGTGTGAAGCCCTGGGTTAGAGAGAGGGCACATGGAGGAGGGCCCTCCAAGTATGGGGAACTAGTTCTTCAGTTCTCAGCCAGTAAAATATTCTCATCCATGTACAGTCTTCCAAACAGACAGGAAAATATTTGTATTGATGTACAGTATGTATCAAATGTTTTTTTGTTCATCTTACTTGGTAGTAGTTCTCTGTCTGCAGTCTCTGTACAGATGGGGTAGGGGTAGAATAGGTGTCCTTTCTCCAAGGGATATGGGATCATTCTAAATGCTACACACAAAAAATAGAGGCATTTTTAACATGAACAAGTAACTCACAATAAAGTAAATGAATAATGAAAATGATCTAAGTGTGTATCCACACTACTGCTATGACAGGTCTGAGTAAAGGGTCTATTTAAATTAAATGGAAGCCAAACAGAAAAACGTATTGTCAGGTGAAATATTCATAAACCAATCAGGCTTTATCAAATACAGTGTGTGCATCCGTGCGGTCAAGAGTACGTACTGCCCTCCCAGGTACAGTGCAGCAGGTTGAGGGCTCCCTCTACTCTCTTCCAGTGCTGCAGGTGGAAGAAAGCATAGGCGATAGCTTCACTGTCGCCCCGCTTGAGAATGTGCTCCGGAGGAAGAATGAGGCTCTTCATCTCTAACAAGTACTGCACAGATGGATACATACATACATACATACATACATACATACATACATACATACATACATACAGGGCTCATTAGTCAACACACTGGATATGAGCCAGGAGGTCTCTGACAAGCAGCAGCTCTTACTTTCGGGACATGGGGGTTGAACTCCACTGCTCTGTGAATGGCCTCTACTGCGTTCATCTCAGCTGTACTCAGGCCCCGCCTGGAGGCTGCCTCTGGTGAGAACCTGCACAAACAAACAGCAGTGTCCAGGTGAGGACAGACAAATAACAAGTTTATCATTCATGTGTAATTGGTGAGTCAATGATGCAAATTCACACATTCATGAATGTACTCCTTTACAAACAAACAGGTAGGTGAAAATACATTTGCTTAAAATGCAAACGGTTACTTTATCTCATAAAACATTGAACAAAAACAAGAACATTCTTATCCGAGGCTCACTGTTTTTATATAAACACTGCGCGTGCCATTCTCACAAATCACTGTACTGCCTTGGGTGACGAGACAATAGCGAGTGACCACAACGCACATTTAGTGGAGGACAATACCTGCTGAGACACAAACCCTATTCTGCCCCTACACCCACAACAAGCATTGAAAATCTAAAGTAAGCGATACTCACTTGTCTGATACCGCCCTGGCTTTCAGCAAGGCAGCTGTGTAGCATATTGTTGCAGATTTGGGCAAGCTAATATCTGTTGGTGGGAGAACCAAGCAAATGTCGGTTAGGGGTGGAATTACAGTCACAGTTCGCTATGTGTATGGGTTCTTATTTATAAACCATACGTTTCATGGGATATGCTTTTATTTATTATTACTTTGTTTTTATTCATTTGCTTTTAGGCGAGATATATTAGAGGCGGCTTTGCCGTTGTCTTGTGCAACTTGTGTTATGCCAAATTACACCCATATACCGATCTCTTCAGCAGAGTGTCTAGATTATGAGTAAAAACTGAATGTCTGGATTATGAGGGGAAAACATTTTGTTGCTAGCGTTTACCGTTCTGAAGATATTATATGAAATATAAACCTATGCAAAATCTGTGCCTGATATTGCTGTGTGTCAATCCATGCAAAAATCTGGATACAGTAGCTTCTGTTGTTTTGGATTTATACTGTATCTAGTTAATTATTATAAAAATATTTTATGAATCCAACTGTATATGTTGCTATTATGCTAACCATTCTGTTAGTTGTAGTTGCCATTTAGTAGACTATATCCTGGGTTAGGCCTACTGTATATGCACAGCTGACTGACAGTAGCATTGTGGATATGTTGCCAGTTGTCAGCTAACGATTATTGATAATTCTTCTAGGCAAGCCAGTGTTCTTCAAGACCTCAATCTCAATTTTGAATAGGTCACACACAAACTTAATGAAGATGTAGTATTTCTACAAGAGACTCATCTTCGCACTCTACTCTAGGTTTAGTCATGTCTTCCATTCTCACTTTAACTCCAAGGCCAGAAGTGTGGCAATTTTGATTGGAAGCAGAATTCCTTTCTCTGCTACTAATGTCATCTCTGACAGTAATGGGAGATATGTAATTGTAACAGGCATCATCTCACACAAGCCACTAGTTTTGGTCAATGTATATCCCAACTTTGATGTTGGATTTACTAATGGGTTGATGGAAAGTATCCATTTTCTAAACACTCATATGTTAATATTTGGTGGGGATTTGAACTGTGTTGTCAACCTGGCCATGGACTGCTCCAATCCCACAATCATGACCACCAGGTGCCTACTAGTCTTGTTGAATCTTACTGACATTGAATATTTATTTAAGATCATGTATTCCATCACCTCTCTACAATCAAAAACTTTCCTCGTCGAGTTGTGAAACTCACACCTTATAACCAATATGTTTTTGTTCTAACATCATTTGGAAAAAGCTAGCACTTACTTAGCTGCCCTTAGCAACCCTATATATAATTATATGGCAATGCTACTGATTCAGCTGCCAACAAAAATCTTAATGGGGACCTTAGCTTTAGAACATGTAATCCATTGTTCCTGTTCATATTAATTATGATTACATCTTTAATGTGCATTTGTGTTTGCATACCATCATATTTAGCCAGTACGGCCTGGACGTCTGCGTAGTTCTGGAGTTCAAGTAGCGACTCCAGCAGGTTTTCGTGGATGTTGAACATACTGAGGAGAGGGAACTCCTTCATTAACTGGAAAACATACAGCTACTGTTACATACTCTTAATACATAAGACACAGAGCCAAACACACCCAGCCTGTGGGTCAAGTATCAATCATTAATGCACACATGGCTGTATGACTGTAGCTTACTGTACAATACATGTCTCTTTAAATCTGCACCACTTTGATTCAACATGGATTTATGATTATGATGATTTATGATATGATTATTTATGATTTTGGGACATCCAAAAACAGTGATAAACAAAACTACCCTCATATTTGCTGAAAATCTATCTGGCACACTGATGATTAGTAATCTGCCAGAAAATAAGATGATTTGTGTAAAGAATTGCCCAAATGTTTTTTAAGTGTTAAAATATAACAATATGTTAGCTTTATGCAAAAGATTGTATTTATTTTTTATTTTTTAAATACACATGCCACCACGTAGGGGAATTAACCAAAAAGTATTGGCCCCAATTCAGATCTACCAGTGGGAACCCCCCCACCTTGATATGGAAACTAGGGCCCAAAATGCATTATGTTCACAAACATTTAGTTGTGTGTGTGGGGGGGAGGGAGGAGAGATCAGGCAGTAGACTTACATCTCTCAACATTTTGACAGCTTCTCGTGTGCGCCCCAACTTTCTGGAACACATAGCTAGTCTCCGCTTAATGTACACCAACACGTTAGTGTCCCTTCCTGATCTCAAACACACACACACATATACACGTCAAAATGTGTACGTTAAAAAGGTTTACACTTTAAATCATCCAGTTATCTTCCACTATTCATAGCATAGCTGTGCTGAAAGAAATCGATATGATATATTGCAATATTATCACCCACGATACTGTATCAATTTCAAGCTTCTTAAAATACATTTTTTTTAAATTATAAAATTGTTTATTTTTTATACCATCGCTTTACAATCTCGTATCTGGTTGGCTTGGTTCCAATCTTAAATGTCTTTATTTAAGGATTTTCTGAAAAAGTCAATAGAGAAAACTAATGGAAATTTTGCTTCCGGAACCACACGGTTATGCTCTATAGGCTATAACATAACGGCAAAGGATGGGTGCACGAGACAAGTAATTCTTGTTACTTTGGCTATAATGTCAGCAACTTTTTAGCTAAAGGGCTAACAGCTGGCTAACATTAGCACTCGAGGTGAGGTTGGATGCTAATTTTACGGGCTAATACCTGTAGATCTTTTGTGTTAGAAGTAGGCTACAGGTTCGAGACTATGATGTTGACCATGTAAGATTATGATGGCCATTATGGCTTTTCTTTAAAACAATAAACTATGCAAATGTTATTACGCCCCCTAGTGGACGAATGTGACGAAATTAAGGGAAGATCTTTAAACCAAGTTTCCACATATATTTCCAAAGGTTTGTGAAGATCAAACATTCCTGTCTTAAGAAATAATTCTAAGTTTAAATAGGGCATACAGTGTACATTTATTGGCCGATTGTAGCCAAACGAGAATATCTATCAGCAATATTTTAATAAGGATGTCCTATAGATTATCCACACCTAATTTGGTGAAGATTGAACTAATGGTGTAGGAAGAGTTTGTAAAAGTATGTTTTTCAGAAAAACCTAGATGGCGTAAAATCTAACCTGACACTGTCAGGTCTGCGTCCCACGCACAACTACGGGAGCGCGCGCCACCACCGACAACGACGTTCTAGTGACTCTCTCTTCCCGGACCCGCCTTCCATGTCATCGACATTCCACAATCAACCTAGATCACGTTCACCTGTTTACTAACACCTGTGCACAGTATATTAGACGATCACACTTCCCACTCTTTGTGAAGTATTGTTTACACATTACCGAACCGTTGTTAACTTAGTTTCTGAACGCCTTTTCACAATTTTGACCAGTATTCCGTCTACGTTTATTCCGTCTGCCTGCCCCTTGTCGGTACCTCAGCCTAAACAGCCTTTCTGTGTACCAAACCCATTGCCTGTCTGTTTACTCTGACTTTAGCCTACCCCTTTTTGCCAATCGCCTGGACTTCTCTGTTTTTGACCTCTGCCTGTTATTGTCTACGAGCCAGCCTATTCCTGTACTTTGGTACAATAAACTGTAAACCAGCAATTGGAACCTCACCCCCGTCTGGTATCGTTACAGACACATCTTAAAGTGATGGATTAAGGAGAACCTCTGGAATCTACTGATATGACAATCAACAATCTGTTTATAATTTCAAAAGTTATAAACAGAAATGCATTTTGTGACCAGATTTTGACATTATAGATGGCGCTGTTCAGAAATGACAAGAGAAATTTTAATGAAACTTCTCGGGGAAGGTCTTCAGAGCCAACAGACCTGCAAACTATTGTTGACATTTTGAAAAGCTTAAGTTTCACCAACAGTTTGAGTGTAATTTTGAATCCAGCTGGATTCGAACTGACTACCTTAATTTTTGCAACAGGCTATCTTATCCCCTCGGCCATTGAAGCAGCTGTAAGTGAAAGGCCAATTTTTTTTTTTTCTCAAAACAAAATTGTGACAATCTGAAATTCACAAGTATGGTATGGAGATGCTTTATAAAGAATTCTGTTCGAATCTCAGTCGCAGTCTTAGAAGAGGTCTATAGGATTTTAAGACTTTTTGAGATTGCAAGGTGTCAGCTGGATTTGAACCAACTACCTTGTGTATTGCATTCCATTTTACCCGCTCAGCCACGAAAACTGTTCTATGTACAGTTGCAAGAAAAAGTAAGTAAACCCCTTAGGATTACGTGGAGTTTTGCATGAATTGGTCATAAAATGTGCTCTGAACTTCATCTAAGTCACAAAAATAGAAAAACACAGTCTGCTGAAAATAATAGTACACAAACAATAGATGTTGCCATGGTTTAATTGAACATAACATGTAAACATTCACAGTGCATAATTTAATCAGCATGGTCTATAGATAATCCACACCAAATTTGGTGAAGATTTATTTAATTTAATTTAATGTCTAGGAAGAGTTTGTAAAAGTATGTTTTTCATTAAAACCAAGATGGCGGAAAATCTAATAATGACGCACTTCGTGGCTAGGCCCTTAATAAAAAAACTAACAATAACAATATGTGTCAGCAGCTTCGCTGCTTGATCCATAATCATAAGAAAATGCATGATAACAATATGGCCTTCGCCACTTCATGGCTAGGCCCTTAATAATAATAATAAAATGCACAATAACAATAAGGGCTTCACCACTTTGTATCTAGGCTCTTAATTAAATAAACAACAACAACAACAATAGGTGTCAGCAGCTTTGCTGCTTGACCCCTAATAATAACAACAACAACAACACACTAACACATTAAGCACAACTGCTTAATGGAAGCCTTATTATAAAGTGTAAAACACATCACTATCTTCTAATGAGTTACTAATTACTCAGTAAAACGAGAAATAAGGAAAACCTATATTTTACATAATGCAAAAACAACCAAGGATGGGCAAAAATACATCAAAACGTATTTTCAAATACAATACCAAATACCCTAATTGCAAAGGCCCCGATATACTTGCATTTGACAAGCGGCTGCATCGCGGAAGGCATTGTTCACATACTTGCTTGAGTACCACCTTGCGTGTGCTTGGAGGATTTCAAATATATCCAGCAGATCAGGGCCGAATTATCCCTGACCAAAACGGGAATATTGTCCTTGGCCATACCTCTGAATTTCCATAACACCAACCAACATGTCAAAATGTGGAGCGGGCATGGAGACATCATAAATGTTGGTAATTACAGACTAGCTCTACTAACTTCTATTTGAAACTTCCCGCCATTATTGTTCTTTGTTCAAGAGACTGCTGTTGATCTGTCTGTTTGGTTAAGATATACTGCTCCAACGTTCGTGCGCTGTGTTGCATCATGCGTACGTGTAGCGTTAATTTCTGAGGACGCGCAAAAACTACGCTCAAAGGCATGCAGGATACACGCCCAGTATACGTACGCATAGTTAAAAGCAGGTATATTGCGGGCTTAAGTGTACCAAATAAACAAAATACAACAGCCACGCAATGTATCAAAATAAAGTATTGCATTTTTGTATTAAAAAAGAAAAAAGAAAAATACTGTAACAGTATTTTTGTCATTTGAGGGCATCATCCAGAAGGCCCTCAGTGGATTGGAGTTCAGATATCAGACTGGATAGCTTGGATACCGGGATAAGTATAGGCATATTTCCACAACAGGAGATACATTTTCTTCTTGATGGCATTATATCCAAGATGCTTTGCATGGAGCCGATGAGTGATAGGGAGCTATCGATCTAGCTAGCGTTTGACAGCTTTGACAAATGTTGACACTATGTTAGTTAAAATTTCAGTCCGTTTTGACAATCAATCTGAAACGATAGTATGCTAGTAGTAAACATCAAAAAGTATTCTGACATTTGCACTTTAATGCAGGTGAGATACTTGGCATATGTTGTTTCCATTTATTTTGCAACCAGTGAATAAAGAGTCTGTTGACAATAACTTTACAGCTACAACAGAAAGTATGTTGTTCTATCATATAGCCCATTCTATGAACATCTGACCAGAGTGTCTTCCCCTTAGTCTTTTCATGACGAAAATGTATATAATTTAATTCAAATGATAGACCTACTTGTATGTTCATCTTTGTGGTATGTTTGTATTGTTATTGGAAGTAACGTGTCTTGAACTCTCACTCTCTCTACACACATCAGTATGTTGCTATGTAAGAGAGTACACCCTACTGTTTTCCTTTATGGTGTGTCCCCTACTAGCCTCAGCAGTCCCTTAAAACCACAACATAAATTGCCACTGCATATGTCCTGAATGTAAGAGCCTACTGTTATTATCAATGCGTATAGTCAGGTAGACTAGGTACTGTAGCATGTGCATGTGCAGCAACATATAAAACTTGTATTTGGTTAAAGATTAATATCAGACTAGGTTTTCCCTAATGATGAGGTGCTACTGCGTATTTCTCATCTCCTCTGCTCCAAGTTTCATCATGGGCAGGGCTCAGCCCTTCCACACACACGCGCGCGCGCGCAAACACTCACACACAGCAGTTGACACATTTGGGTTTATGACTAGTTATACTAAATGCAATAAATGCTTTGAGTAAAAATCGAATAAAAGAAATGAATTCATGTAATCGGCGAAGAATATGGAATGACTCCAAAGATGTAAAATACTGACGTAAATACTGTGATTTTTATCACAACGATTCTTCAATATCATGGTATTGCGCAGCTTAATTCAGAAGACGGCACTAGCAGTGGGATTGAACCATCCACTCACTCTGTTGAGCTTCATACTGTGCGCTGTGGTGTTGGAGCTGTTGGCTGCATCTATAGCAGCTCTCTCCTGCTTTCAGTGCCTGTTTGAACAAACGCTCAGCCTCCATAATGGTGGTGGCTTCCTCCTCTGCCAGAAGGATGTAGGCTGTCGCACAGCTAGAAAAGAGGGGATGAAGAACATAATCTTTTAAGTCTTTATTCTTTGCAAATAACAGAGTGTGAGAGGAGCTCTTAAGTGGCTTGTGCTGTTTTAAAATGTATTATAAACTTAGCAAAAAAAGAAATGTCCCTCTTCCAGGACTGTGTATTTCAAAAATAATGTAAAAATCCAAATAACTTTAAATATCTTTATTGTAAACGGGGGTTTAAACAATGTTTTATATGCATGTTCAATTAACCATAATCAATTCATTAACATGCACCTGTGAAACGGTCGTTAAGACATTAACATCTTACAGAGAGTAGGCATTTAAGGTCACAGTTCTAAAAACGCAGGACACTAAAG
>JAODLL010000460.1:0-11574 GCA_026546735.1 Forbesichthys agassizii | reverse complement strand
GAAGTACCATATATGTTCCTATTTAGGGAGCCAGGGCTGTGTAGAAGTACCATATATGTTCCTATTTAGGGAGCCAGGGCTGTGTAGAAGTACCATATATGTTCCTATTTAGGGAGCCAGAGCTGTACACGCACAGCGCTAGAGCTACACACAATAAGCTAGCGAAACGCGAGGAGAATATTTGTTGAATTTGACAAAGTGTGTTATCGTACATTTAGCTTCCAATAGCTGACTATACCTTTAACTGTGGTGAGACATATCAATGCTGGTGTTAAATATTGACAACATTTCTATGCCGTCTGTTATTTACCGTCCAAGGGACTAGCAGGCTTTACAAGTGAACGGGTGAACATACGAGTGGTATGTCATGTAATGTACTGCTGTTAGGGGAACCCCCCTTCCTCCAGCTCCTTGTCCATAATTGTGCAGGGGGTGGGGGCTTGGGTGACGTTCCATTTTAATTTCTCAGAGGAACGAAAGCGGAGGAAAAGTGCGTGTTTAGTCGCCCACACATACTTCTAGAATGACACCAGGCTTTCTGTCTTCAAGGACCCCCAAGTAACCTAACCCTGCTTGGCGGGGCTGAGACATTTTCCCTGCCATTTGTTGGCCTGTCTGTCTGTCTGTGGTCCATGTGGGGCAGACGGGGCTTTTCTGATATAATCAGGATAGGAACCCACCGCCAATTAAGGTGACTTTAGTTAGTGGAGCTGACGACTGTGCCCAGTGTTACAGCCCCACTTTCTAATGTTCAGTTTCGATGCACGGCTTCCCCCAATGCATTTCAATGTGTGGGGGAGTTGGTTTTGATTTGAGCTCAAAGTTAGCAAGCGTTCCTGAGAGCCCAGGAGCAACACAGATCTTTGACGGAGGTGCTGTGAAGAAACGACATACACCACAGAGGTGCAACGTATCTAACGGTATAATAATGAACAGATTATGAAGAAGTTACTGATCTTCTAATGTTTGCACATTAGAAGTTCAAACATTAGCCACCGCCTGGCTGGACCGTAGACCAGATGCTTACGTGCCAGGTCAGTTCATTAGGAGAGAGGGAGTCAATGGGTTGGTTGATGATGACCATTTATAGGCAGATAAGTCAGATAATTAAGTTTGATGATTTGTGTCAGACTTACTCTAACTGTGTGGATGACTATACAATAGTTTTTACACACGTCTATGGAGACATAAGTGCAGAAAGTTCTAGATGGGAAGTCCTCTTTAGGTGTTGTGACTGGGATCCTTTGTTATGGAGGTCTGCGTCTCATACAGAAGCCCTTACGCATGAGATGATGTCCCACGATGCCAGAACAATGAAGGGCCATGTCAGTTCACAAGGAGAGTCGCCCAGTCAACGGGTTGGTTGACTGGGCTATAAAGCGGTTTCCAACCAATCTACAGCATGTCGTGTGTGTGTGTGTGTGTGTGTGTGTGGGTGCGCATGTTTTCTGATTGAATGGCTACATGCATGTTGAACAAACAGTGGAGTAGCAGAGGCTACTATAGTTAACGTCTTCTTATTCTCTGCGTTCAGTGATTTCAGAAAGCTGGTCATCAACTTCAAACCTCCACGTTGTAACTGTACACTGCATAGTTATGTATTATGTGCTGACATCACAATTGGCATGAAATAAAATGCAAAAAGGAGTTGTAAAAGAGGACAATTTAACGCTGATATTGTCCCCTTTTATAGCTCTTTTTTTAAACCCCATCATTATCATCAGCTTTCTGTACTGTGCATATTATAGCTTTATTTTCATACCACATTGCCTGCATTTGTCTCTGCATTGTTCTACAGTCTGCGGGGGAACATTTCTGGCAGGACACCTGGATTAGTCTAAATGGGTTAATTTAGGATTACTGGCAACGATTGAGCAATGTCTTTTATTAAGCTTTATTAAGCTGTTGTTCTGGTTATATAGAGATCAATAGTCCTAACAAATAACACATTTTTTTATTAATGAAAAGGTATATCGGTAGTAATTAGTAGTAATAATTACGTGACCTCCACAACACTGGGTGTCACCATTAAGTTAGCTTTGCTCCTACTGGTCGTGCAGTACAGATCGTTATGGTTACTAGCCAGGCATGGCCTGAATCAAACCCTGCAACCTCACCTCCATGTTTTTACGCTGGAATTTCACCTATTGCGAAACGGGACAATGTCCTCACTGAGACTGCACAATAGAGACGCTCGTGCTTGAGCCTTGTGCACGAGAGAGAGCCGTTGGTTGCATGTGAAGTGGCCTCTCGATACTTCAGGGGAGCCGCGTAAGGACCTCTCATGCTAAGTCCAGACTGTATTTGATTGTAATTGAAGGGAAAGATGGCGGCCAATCATGCGTGCCTTCCTGTAAAGGCCCGGGTGCTGCCTTGTGGAGGCAACCAGCTAGTGTGGGACAAACACAATGGCTCCCTGTTGGAACCAGCTTCCGCTTGTCAAAGTTGGTTAGCGTCATGACACTTATGTCCAAGTGAACTCTAGTTGTGGAGTAGGGCTTATGACTGTCCCTGGAGACTTATGAACGAACAGCAATACTATTTTAATAGATTTTGGTTGGATAAATTGGACGTTTCTGTATTTACTTTGAAATAGCTGTCTAAGCTACTATACTGGCATAGTCTTTTCTTCACTACTCTTCTGTAGATGTCTGCGAGACAGGTTCTTGTGTGATTGAACTGGAGACCCGACTGAGGAAAGTGAAAGCCTCAGTGATTCAATGTGAACGAAGCACAGACGCCACAGCGGTGCGAAGCAGCTCTGCAAACCGCGTTCCTTTTGTAAAACATCTTCCGGACGCAGCCTGAAATCCTTCGTCTGTCTGCGAGCTCGGGGCCAGTCAGAAGCCTTAGGCGGGATCTTTAAGGAAACGCCGTAAACAGGAAGAGGAGGCTGGGGTGGGCCGCGTTCGGCTAACCTGACCCAGAGCAGTAGCACGGTCTTCCTAACCTAACGTGCCAGATTGTTAGTCACACGTCCATCCAGGGAGCCGTCCATCCAAGCTGTTTGTAAAGAACAGGCACTTTGATTTTTATTTTCCTGTCGGCAACCTAAACCACGCCTGCCTGCTATCAACACGACGTTGATTACTAAGTTCAGCTGCTGCTCGGACACAATCACAATTACTTCTAGGCTTTAAAGGCTGAAATGAAACTGAAGCTTGTGAAATCTGAGTGGGCTCTTGAGGCTAGCCCTCGGCCGCGCTGAGCGTAACAAACACAGGTTCTAGAAACGTCCCCCCCCTTCATATCCCAGGCAGGTCAACACAGTGGAAGGACAGCTAGGCTCATCATATTGATGACATGCTTTCACAGGCCAGGAGCTACAGGCGACTCTTCAACACACAGTGTGTGTCCTTCACTGTTCGCAGCTCGCGTGACCTTTCCGTGACGGCCAACAAACACATTATCAACCTTTTTTTTTTCAAAGCCCTCTGGAAACAATGGCGTCATTGTCTCTTTGTTGAAAAGAATGCTCAGAATGTGAAAATCACACACCCGCTCTGAACGAGGCTCGACACCTAGCATTAAAGAGACAAGCCTGCTGTGTGCGTGGCGGTGCGCTTGGCGACAGCACCGCCTTGCGAGCTGGCTGCAAACGCTCCGCGGCCCGCTCCGAGCACACAGGGAACATCATGTCCAGGCACACAGCAGAATACTGTATGTGTGCCTGAGAAGAGACACTCTGGGCACCCCCACATGTGCCCCATCCTGACAACGTGATAGAGCCAGTGATGATGAGCGTTAAAATCAATGTCGGAATTTAGTGGATCAGACCGCTGCCTGCAGGGGAATATTTCTTTGTCTTTGGTGGCTTGAATTGTGGTTTACAGTATCCAACTAGGACATCGCTTTGCTGTTGTTGGACTGGGTAATGCATTTTGCACACATGCTGGCAGGCCAGGCCACTTTAAATTGCCCTCTGTTCCACCAGTGACTAATTAAAAGAGCATTCCTTCTGACACAGCGGGTGTTTATTATAAAGTGGCATCGATCGGGAGCAGTGTTCCGCCGGCTTCCAGAGTGAACACTAACAAGATTACGGCCGCAGGTCGCCTAATTTCTTATCAACGCAGAGCTCCCATTGGCCACCCTGAGTCCCTGCTAGCACTGGTACGCTCTTCTGGCGGGCGAGACGCGTAGAGTACACCTCCAGGGCCCAAGGAAGAGGAATCTGGCCCCAGTGAAGGCTTTCTCAAAAGGGAAAGGGTTTCTATGGTAGTTCCCTAGCAACGGTGAGGCACAGTGGCATTGTAAGGAGCTGGAAATACCTCGCATGGGCTGCCTGTCGGAGAAAGCGGCTGAAGAGATTGATTATTGAGTTTTTATAAATGCCTCCATGTTGCATAAGCATGTCTGTACAGAACACGGCTGAGGATTAATGAAGGCACGGGGAACAGCCCAACGTCCCCACTACTGAACCAGGCTACATGGAGTTCTCATTCCTCTGTTGTGGAACGGTGGTATATTGCATTAGCGACCCTTCTGTTGCATTTGGCTGTTCTTTGGCTGTCGCGTGAATTGGACTGTGTTTTCCCCTTCACTCTCTCTCACACACACGCACGCACATTTGACCAACCTTACTTTGGGTTTTTAGTGTTCATGAGCTGGTGTTTATTTGATGTTGCGTAACTTTGTGCAGATTGCCACACACACCTCTGAGCTCTTTGTTCGGGCGGGATGGCCGGGTCTCATTTAGCCGACAGTTGGCCTTGTTCCCGGGTTCGGGCCTGCGAGGAGCGGGGGCGAATGGCAGCGGTGAAGGAGGGTTTTGGTTCCCAGTATTCACAGTCACTTAAACGTAAACTGCATACTCTCGTTCTTGGGAGTTCGATGGCTTTTCACAAGTACGCTAGAACGCAAGGTGGCTACCTAGTGCGCGTGGTCGCAAAATGGCTACCTAGCGCGCGTAGTGGCGTACGCAAAATGGCTACCTAGCGCGCGTAGTGGCGTACGCAAGATGGCTACCGCGCGTATCCTGCGTTCCTTTGAAACATAGTTTTTGTGCGTCCTCAGAAATGAACGCTACGCATGATGCGATACAGCACATGAACGTGGGGGCAGAACATCAGGACCGGACAGGCAGGTCAACAGCTGTCTCTGAACGAAGAATTACTATGGTGGGAACCCATTGTAGCAGCCGCTTGCTTACGTATACGCATTGCACAAAAGCAAGAATATCGGGCCTGAATGCGAATATTATGCCACTCTATCATTATGATCATATTTCTACCACTATGACATGTCTCTCGTCATATTCATCATTCACTCAATATATTGTATAAATAATTATGTATGTATAAAGTTTTATATCTGTCTGTCTGTCTGTCTGTCTGTCTGTCTGTCTACCAACCAACATGGGGGGGGGGGGGGTTACATGCCACAATGGCAGTTAGAAACTCTGCCAGGAGGAACTGGAAGCTCCTCTTGTTTCATTTCTTTTTCTCTTTCTGTAGAAATGGAGCAGATATCTATTATTGTTACTTAGTCGCTTCTGCCTATTAGAGCCAGGCTCAGCAAGCGTTCACCGTGAGCAAACACATGTTGTGGTTGGTGCCTTGTTCATCAACACAGAGACTTGCTAATTCAACACCTGGGTGACCCTGCATTATAGCAGCTTGGCTCATGTGTGGAGAATACCAAACACGGTTGCAGAGAAAGGAGCACAGTCAAACATGCGCTGCGATTGCGGTTTGTTGTAGGTGATGAGAGAAAGCAATTTGATGGGTTATGGTTTTGTGGTTCAGAATATTGAGGTGTGTGTTTATTTAGTCTGGGGCACAGTGGGGGGAATAAGCAGGTCATACATGTGAATGCTTGCATCTGTTGATGCAATACATTCAAACAAAAGTTTATAGTGATTGGAGGCTCAACAGATTCAGGTTCTATATGATGCATGTATACAAACACCTATTGTGGGTGTTTACCAAGCTTCTGGAATGCATAATGATTACTGAATACATCCATACAAGTACAGTATTGTCAACTGCAACTGTTTTCCCCACAACTGTTTGACATAACAATCCCGAGATAGGCCTACAGCTCTTCCCAATATAAACGGGTTGGCCCTAGCACCCATCTTGTTTATAGATGAAACCCAGTGTGAGCAGGCCCATTTTGTTCAAGCGGTGTCATGAATAAAATAGGTTTATTTGCTGTCTCAATTATTAAAATGGTGTCTGTTACCTGTGTGTGTAGTCTGCTCAGGTAGTGGCAGACTAGGCTGTCTTGGGGAGAGACAACTTTATGCTTTACGTTTAGAAGCATTCATTTACTGTCAGTCATCTAAAATTATAATCAATAATGTAGTTGTCGTCATAACGTAGACGATGTAGCCCTTATAAATAGCCAGTTGGTAAGTCTAACTATTTTCTCAGTTTTACAAAAAGCAAATCAAACTAGAGGCCCATTATTTTAAGAGGTTGTTGACACACATACTATAGTTACCTCGCAGTGTCTAGGCGTCATGGGAACCTGTGGTGCGTTTATCTGTCAGCATGGCGGTTAAAATGATCCCATTGATGACCACATTTGCTTAATCCTTAGTGGAGGACATTGAGGGCTATATTCACACACACGCACATAAAACATCTTCAGTTTGCTGCACCACCTGAAAGGGACTTGAATCGGAGGTGGTCATTGGCCCGTTAGCCTTCAATTGGCAATGGTAACCATGGAGACAGCATTCATAGTGGCTTGAGAATAACTCATTTTTATTTTATATGAAAAAACAAAAGGATATTTCTTCTTCTACCCTCTTTCACATGATACTGATAAACAAATGTTTAGCTCTAAGGCCGCTAGAATGTTTTGTTTGACGTGTCCAATGAAAATGAGATTAGGCGTGTGTGTGCGTGCGTGCGTGTGTGTGTGCGTGTGTGCGTGCGCATGTGCGTGTGTACGCTACCTTCTTATGGGTAGAAATATTTCTATCCATATGAAATAAATGAAAAGATAATTAAATCGTAAGATGCCATTTGAAATGGAACCCCAGTATCGTTCCCATGTGCGGTCCGTGCAGTGCCATTGCATGTCAGCATACATCTGTCCAGCTAGCATGGCTGACTCGGCTTGGGACCCTTTACAGCGGCGCTAAGCTCACTCACATGGCTCTGTGCGGCCTGGCGCTACGCAGCAGGGACAACACAGGGCGTGGTCAGTCCCTGTTGGAAGGCATAGAGGCTGGTAGCTCTCTCTTGTTGTGGAACGATCGACATTTCAGTCATGGGCTGTGTGTATTTACCATCTGGTTGGTTTGGGGTCTTGGGATTGGCCAGTTTGCTGACTGGTCAGTAAAGTGACTTCTGGCCAAATAACGGTGTATAACAAACCTTTATCCAGCCCCCCCCCCCTTCTTCCCTGTACGGAACCCACGTGGTGTTTTGTTTTCTGCCAGAGCCCTTCCTTCCTGGCTTGGCGTGCATTGTACTGTGAGAACCAGGCGCTCTGCCCCTGATGTTTTGGCCAGCAGACAGCTGTCAGCGCCTGGCCTTGTGGGGCAGCGCAGAGCCTCCATTTGCTCCCACGCTGGCCGCTGCTGGGTCCCACACTCTCTGTCAATAGAGTCAAGGACTGTTAGTGGCCTCCCTGTTAGACAGACACACGCACACATGCACGCACACATGCACGCACACATGCACGCACGCGCACATTTAACACACTGGGAAAAACACATTGACAAAGCAGGATGCATTCATGCTATTGTACAGTATGTGCAGTATTCACAAGCGTGTGTGTGTGTGTGTGTGTGTGTGTGCGTGTGTGTGCGTGCACCTACTCGCACACACACAAATGTGTCAGCGCACACACACAGACAACAGCTGCCTGCCCAAGCATGACAGCTTGAGTTTATGACCAGCACACGTTTGTAGTGAAATGCTGTGTGTATGTGTGTTCGTGTGTGTGCCCCCCCCCCCAGGGGCAGAAGCCTTCCTACAGCCCGCTTGGCACACAGACGGACTGCAGCGTCGGTGCTGAGCTCACCAGTGCAGCTCGCTGACCGTGGCACCAGACACCACATGACACCTCTCTCCCCATCCGTTTAGATGGGGGGGGGGGGGGCATCGGGAGCCTTACCAAGATGGCTGCAGTGTCGGTGCTGACCTCACCAGTGTAGCACGCTGTAGTCATTGGCAACCGCGTGACCTTCCATAGTCTGGATGGCTGTTATGTCCCGGTGACCATTTACATGTCATTCTTCAATCTGACATTTTTCTTTTGTCTAAATCGTCACAGGAGATTCATGTTTGTGGGGCAAAATTAACCACGATATTCAGTATATTGTCGCCCAATGCCAATAGTTGCTGCTGTGCTCCCGCCCCCTGCCTAGGTGGAGAGCTCAGATGCTTGGGCTTTAGGGGAACGCATCGCCACACAATGACAAGTGAGCAATTGTTTTGGAAGTAGGCCGTCCCAGCTCCTGAGTGGACTCGCGGGGGATTAATTTGTGCTTCTCGCAGCTATTCTCCCAGACAAGACGGCAGCGGCAAATCCCCCCATGTCCCCCGTCTGTAGAGTGCCATGGTTACAGCGGCCTTTCCTTCCTTCCTTCCTTCTCCAGTGCCACAGATGGAGGTCGTAAGCGCCTTGAGCTAGGTTAGGGTTAGGAGCTGATACGCTCTGTTGAACGCATCTTCTGCGGCGGTCCCAACTAATTGCCTCAATAGCATCTTGAAATTTAATCTTTCCAGGTAACTCTCCTTTAACCACAACCACATTAGCATCGTGAGATCATCCTGATCTTGAATCCCTCGTAAAGTCAGTGCTAACACATTTCACTCAAACATCCTTACATATGATCTCAGCCAATGCTTAAAATCGTCCGTCCGTTGGCTGTGCGTCTTGTTGTGTTCCGGTTAAACAGAAAAGCAAGGTGTGTGGCTGAGGAAGACGACAAATGGAGCTCAAAGAGAAACATCAGTGGCCTGTTGCCTCCTCGGTGGCTTGGAGTTACTGTTGTTGTACCAGTTTTACTGTCAGTTGACATAAACCCATATGTTTAGGTTAAGAAAGCGTGTTGTTTTGACAGTATGAATCGATTTTGATGCATTTTCCTTTACTTTGTGTTTTTACTTCATGTTTAAAAATATCGATATTGCAGTTTTCATAATCAATATTGTATAAAATGTCAGTATCGTGCAACTCCAGCTACATCCATGTGACCGTCTACCTGTAGCTTAGTGGGTGTGTATGTGCCAGAGGTACATCCCTTGCTCAGTGGCACCTGTTCAAAGGTGATTTTTACACAATTTTCAACATTTGTAAATCAGCAAACAGCAATTTACTTTGTGACAATGGAGGAGAGGCGTTCTGAGCAGAGAATGACACTCCAATGTACAAAAACGAGTACTGTTATGTTTTCTACATTTTGGCATCGACTTGGTACTGAAGTATCGGTTCTCGTGGCGTCTCTAGTCAGCCGTGGTGTGCAGTCAGGGTCTCTAGCCGTGATCTCGAGTCGGGGTCTATTCAGGGTCTCTAGTCGGGGTTTATGTTGGGGTTTCTTCAGGGTCTCTAGTCGGGGTCTCTAGTCGGGGTCTATAGTCTGGGTTTCTTCAGGGTCTCTAGCCATGGTCTTTAGGCGGGGTCTCTAGTCGGGGTCTATAGTCTGGGTTTCTTCAGGGTCTCTAGCCATGGTCTTTAGGCGGGGTCTCTAGTCGGGTTCTATAGTCTGGGTTTCTTCAGGGTCTCTAGCCATGGTCTTTAGGCGGGGTCTCTAGTCGGGGTTTCTTCAGGGTCTCTAGCCATGGTCTTTAGGCGGGGTCTCTAGTCGGGGTTTCTTCAGGGTCTCTAGCCGTGTTCTATAGTCAGGGTCTATAGTCGGGGTCTCTAGTCGAGGTTTCTTCAGGGTCTATAGTCGGGGTCTATAGTCGGGGTCTCTAGTCAGGGTCTATTCAGGGTCTGTAGTCGTGGTCTCTAGTCGGTGTGGTACCCAGAAAGCAGAAGTGTGCACGTTGCCCTATGGCAACAGGATGTGTCTGCTGTGAAACGTTTCCGTCCAAGCTGATAAATCTGATCTCATACCGACCACGCCTCAACGCCCAGAGGATTTGGTGGTCCATCTGCCTCCCCGTACACACCCCCCCCCCCCCTTCCCCCTTCCCCCCCTTCCCCCCCATCTTTCTTCCGACCCTGCTTTCCCTCACCTCCTTCAACCCCCCGCCCCTCCAGCTCTCGCTTGTCGCAGGGAGAGAGTCTTTGAAGATGAAATGCGTGCGTGTGGGTGTGTGTGTGTATATGTGGTGTCCTGAGAGTCAGTCGGAGCCCCGGTTAGAGACTCTTGGATAAGTAAGTGCAATTCAGAGCATTCTGATTTCAAGGAGGACTCGCGTTATGGCCGTGAAGATGTCACACACATGAAAACGATGGCTTTTCATGATGGTTGGAAGGGATTTTCCATTCAACTTACCTTGCTTAAAGCTGATGTGTTTTTAGAGCTACAACTAGAGCTAGCTAAAACATGTTTTAAATAAAAGAGAGCAAAAAAAAAAAACAATAGCCCACCCTCCTCTCTGCTCCTTCCTTCCTTCTGGAGTTTGTGGACAAACCTGTTGAATTGATTGACAGGCAAGATAGAATTAGTCAGACCAATCAAGGAATATGTGTTGATTGGCAAAGAGCGGCCCATGTGCCAAACATGGCCCGCCATATTATTTTGATAATCTGATGTTTAGTTCTAGCCTAGTTTTAGCCTATAAAATCCACACCAAGACATATGTAGAGTGGCGACTCCTAGTGGACATCAAGGTAATTTCCTGTGTTCTTCAGTAAGAGTGTCGGGTTCTAGCTAGGTTTGGGATGTAATAACCCTAACCACTAATTCATATGCATAATTTAAGTGTTTAGTAGCCTACTAAGCAAGTGTCTCAGTCAGCTCTGTTGCAGCCGGTGCCCTCGAAACGCGAAAATGGAAGTGAATATTTATATAATCCAAGCCGTTTCATAAAAAAACAACATTGGAAAAGTTAGAATGATCTATCCTAAAAGTACAACAATATAAGATTTAGGCTATGTTTTATGAGATCAGAATCTCTGTGCTTAGGTTATCGTTTCTATGAAAACTAGTGTGTTCGTCCATTTGCTACTATCTTAACATCGTAGCGAAATGTATTTTTCTTTAAATCACTATCTAGCAAGCTGTTCAATATAGGCCTACCATGTATTAATTCAACCATGAGATAAAGTTGAGCACTAAATGAGTCAGCACCAGAGACGGTTTGTTCCTTAGAGTGATTGGCCAACTCACCGCCAAAATAAGAGAGAGGAGATAATTTCAAACTTTACCAGTGTATGGTATGGTAGCTGACTGTCCTGCATCTAAATATCTTAATCCAATCAGCGTCCAATGTTCCGTGGAGTACGTATAGTCTCCAGACACTTTTGGGCGATTTCAATATGGCTGAAAATCGTCCTGACTACTCTCATAGATGTTTAAGTTAAAATATTTTTTCCAAAATGCACGCTCTTCAATGCATATTTACTTCATACACAACGTTTGTGTCAGGATACGGCCGAGGGAGGTGGACCCAATTGCGGGAAGGAGAGGCAGTAGACAGGAGAAGTGAATAATACAGT
>JAODLL010000459.1:0-14003 GCA_026546735.1 Forbesichthys agassizii | reverse complement strand
CACATATATATACATTATATATATATAATATATATATACACACATATATATACACATTATATATATATATATATATATATAATATATATTATTCAGATATTATTCAGTTCAGAATCATGTTATGTATCTTTATTGTATTATTTTATGCGGCTGTTGTAATTTTTCTTTAAAATGTTTTTTTTTTTAATCTTTGAAATCTTTAACCATTTTTATTCTGTATTTGATTATGGAAAGCACAACTATACACGTATTCCCTTTCTCTAAAGCACCTTGAACTGCAATTCTGTATGAAAAATGCTATACAAAGATTATTATTAACGTGTAATTTATAGGTACTGTATTTTGAATATGACTTACATTACACAGTAATTGTGTAATGTAATTGCAGTCAAGTCACTTAGTCATGTCTAAAATGAAGTGCCATGCATCTGCCTGTCAAGGCCAGATGCATGGCATAACCCAAGAGGGGCGCCGAGGGTGTTAGGGAGACGTGACTAACCACTCCCCTCTGCTCTCCTGTTATTTGTTTGTTGCCGGCACTTCTGCTACAACAAAGGGTTTAGTTGGTGGCACCTGATGTCCTTGAACGGGACTGTTATAGACGTACACGGTAGTATGTATGATCTAGCATCATTGTGCATGTAGAAACACAAGGCTTAGGTGACAGATTTCCATTGTTGAGTTTTAACATGCATTCAAATACCTGAGCAAAACTAGTTTAGCTTCTTCTCGTCAAACATAATTAAGCTGATTTGCATTGTGGTGCCAAATTAAGGCCAAACTAAATACAGTATGTAACCTATTGTAAGCACACAAACGTTCACTCATTGATTCCCAATGCATGTATGTATGCATGTATGCATTTATGTACAGTATACATCTATGTGCAGTATGTATGTATTGTATGTATGTGAGTGACTATGTGTATGTATGTGACTTAACTATCCCAAAGTCCCTATGCCGTCTTCATAAACTGTCTTCATAATGTCTAATCAGCTAATTTAAAGCGGCAGAAGTATCAAGCGTATGCCATTGATGAGAAGCACATGCTCATTAGGAGTTTGCTTTTCAAGGTCACGCCGAGTCGGAAATGAGATATTCCCTCCTTCTGATATCTTGATGAGATGGAGGTAACTGATGGGATCATTGCCATTCTAATTTGCATTCTGTAATAAGGGGGTGGATGAATGAAAGCAATTGGCTTCAGGATGTTGTAGAAAAATAAGACATCTCACAAAGTCATCGGGCCATATTTTAACCATCTAAGCGTATGGTGTAGAGCCAAGGCACAGATTGCATTTAAGGCGTGACAGCGTGGAGAAGACCATCTAGGCAAGAGCGAATCTGAGATCTCTAAAATATGTGTGTGTAGGTTACACACTAATAAAATTTCAGAACACGAAGACTTATGCTACATTCTACAGGAGACATACTGTAACAAGACAGGACCTGCATATTATCAGTGAGAATGAGACCACATCTACAACTGGAATATATTATACAAAACATGTTTGGATATGGCCTACTGTATTTTGGTATGGATTTTGCTGTCTCAGATAACATGTAGAAGATGTGAAAACATCAAAGATTTGTACTCCTTGCTATATGGTTTTTTATGAAAACAATGTCACTACTGTAGAAATACATCAGAATTATTGCTAGTTTATCCAACATCCATCTTCAAATTAACCTCAGCCTGCCCATCTACAATAGTTTTTCCACAGACACTACATGTCCGTCCACCACACTGACATGTTATTACGCAAAGCCAATCAGATGTAAGTGGTTTATTTACAGTATGATGTCACCAACAAATAACTAAAAAAAATAATTAAAAAAAATTGGATCAAATGCCACGGTTCTTTAGAAATCAGGTAATCATTGAAAATGTCCAAATAACCCGCTCCCCTCTCCCCCGCCACCCCTCAAAGAAAACCGTATTGGTCGTCCCGCAACCAAACAGAACCATAGACATCATAAAGACAAACACACAAGAATGGCAGTAACCCCTATAGGTGAGCCTTCAGTAACTCAGTAGTGGAATAATGTTCAAACCAGAGGTTGGCCCTCAGCCAGAGGTCAAAAGGTGGCAGTGTTACTAGTGTATCACCAAGATAACCTCTCTGTGATGGCAGCTGAGAGGTCCCCTGACAGAACAGAGGGGAGAAGTGCTAGCATGTGTCATGCGCATTCTTCAATGCCCCACACGAAGACTTTCTTTACGCTTGGAATCCAGGACATTTACAGCATTGGGCAGGCGCTTTTATCTAAAAGAGGCTTACATGTGTAACAAGGTTCTTTATGGACCAACTGGTTGCACAGACACCAAAGGAGTCGCCAAAGTCAGAAGCAGGTTAACAAATAATATACAATATTTATTTATTACAAACCCAATAAAGCAGATGAAGGTTGGGGTCAGCAGCTCACCACCAAACCCTTACACATCCCCACAAGGCAGTGGATTAAAAACTAGCACACATGATGCACACAGCAACTATAAAGCCAACACTACACAGCAACTTAGCACTGCAAGAAACAACAAAGGCTACTACTGAACCCCAGCTGCAGCCAGCAGACACTGGGGTCATTAAAACACAATCATGTATATAAAACTACTTAATATTAAAACTACAAAAGTTATCAAAATGTTCTTGCTTATACCAATGCACCCACTAGCCGCTGGCTGCAGCTCCCAGGGAAGATAGATGGCATGCAGTTGCAGGCAGGTCAGAACAGGATAGAACATAAATAAACCAAACACTGCTAACCAACTGGTACCCTAAACCAATATAGCAAACCAGTTATCATAACAGAAGCAATTGGACACCATCCACCTTACCCCATACCATACACGACCAGGAAACCTCCTTGAGCCTTAATTGGCATCCATATTAAAAGGCAGCTCTTCTTCACGTCTATGAGTCCACTGAAGCACTCTAGCTCCCCCCACTGTACCGGAGCTGCAGTGCGCTATATGTTACCCATGTACTGTAGTACATTTGTCAATAGATGGACAGGTCAAACACCAGCAATTGTAAGCAACCAATATACAATAGAATAGTTGCAGCATGTTGTCATCATGTCGACTACAATATATAATGAAATCACCCAACAAAGTTTCTAGTGGCTTGAGTAATAAAGTGCCTAATACTAAAGTGCTAAATACATACAAGCAGAACAAGAGAGGTTTTTTTTAGAGTAGAGAGAAAAAGATTTTGAGTAAGCTTTGAGAAAGAAACTAGAGGTAGCCTTGAGTGCTAGGAGGGGGAGAGGTATCGAGGTATCGAGTTGGATTGTGAAGAGGTGTGTCTTGAGTCTGTTGCGGAAGATGGGTAATTCAGCAGTCGTGACTGTTGCTAGAAGCTCGTTCCACCTTTGTGGTGCCAGGTGAGTGAGTCTTGAGAACTCGTAGCAATGGCAGTGCCAGCCGGCCAGCCGAGGTTGAAGAATGACGTGCTCTTGTTGGGACCTGGAACAGAGGCCCAGTGAAGTTCTTAAAAGAGGAGGGTTACATAGAAGAAGAAGGGTTGGTTGGATACCAGGCGGGCTGCGGCGTAAGGGTCTGGTAGAGCACGCTGGTAGTCCAGGCTCACTGTAGTCTCACTGTGCTGAGATGAATGATATACATGTAAGTAATCTGCCACATATTATGACCAAGAAGGGGAAGGTTGGGACATACTCATGGCACACAAATATAAGAGCTCTGTGAAACTCAAAGAAGAGAATGACCAGGCAAAGCAGGCCATGGGATTTATTATCACAAGATCATTCACGTTATGTCATGCTTACTTAATGACATTCATACAGCTGATGTTTCTAACAAAACATTTAAAACTAAATGGGACTTATTAAGATCCTCAAATACATATTATAATTTGACTAATATCACGTTGTGTCACAAGTTATGTCACACCTCACCTGCATAGTTGAGATATAATGTGTGTTTGTGTTTCTACACACAGTATACACATGCTAGTGAATGCCATATACTGTAAGCCTACATTCATGCCCTCATCCCCATGCAAATGAGTGTATGTATCCTCCGTCTGCACGATTCATTGACGTTGCTTTCATTGAGACTCTCCACAGGGCATATTGTACAGATGGTACACAGTGTGTAAATATGCTAAACAATATTTTGGTTTTTAATATTGGGGCTGAAACACATTAATAACGCTTAAGGACAACTTGCTTTCCCACATTGTGGAAAAAGTTCTTGCTACTGTTGTATGTATGATTGATGTGGTGATGCAAAAACAATGTTGTTATACTTATACATGTTTAGTTGAATGCATTTGACATTTAACTTCACAGCTAAGGTAACAGAGCAACTTAAGGGAATGTTATGTCCGAACAACAAATTCAGTGCATCAACATAAAGAGATGATCTATGTATCTACATAAAATGCTTTCCAGATTATGTAGCAGAGAAAACACAGTTATATTCTTATACAAACTCAGACAGGTGGAGTTGCTTAAAAAGAGAAACAAAAAATCTACCCGTTCAGTTTGTTCACTAATCCACCCTCAAATCCATTGGGAATATAAAACAGTTACACTTATTTCTACAAAAAAAAAAAACCCTCTCTTCCAAGCAGGAATTTGCAATCATTCCAACATGAGCACAAAGAGCGTTTTATGACTTCATATTCCAGGCATGCTCCAGTGGGTGGAAAACAAGCAGGAATCCGACCAGGGTGCAATCAATACTGGAGCTTTTATATGTCGGTGGGGGCTTTTATAGGCTAGTAATCTCTTTATGGATTCATCAGCTGTTCCCGTGTAGCGAGGTCTCCTGTTGAGCAACTCTTCAACAGGAGACAGGAGGGTTTGAGATGAAGGGATGATGACACAGTGAAAGGGGAAGCTGTGTGGGGGGTTGACGAATAAGGGAGTAAGCCCAGTGGGTTCGGAGCATTGACGAGCACGGCCATAACGCCGACATCAGCACTTCTGCTAGCATTGCCTCCTTGGTGGTCCTGGGACCCATATATCAGCCTCGCCTTCCCCTGCACGCGACAGAGTTACGACATAGACGGCAGAGGAGTTTCATTGTCAGGCTGGAGCTGCATGTTGACTTTGCAATAGAGAGAGCTGTTAAAGGCAATCGGCATAAGGGCTGCACACTCCCTGTTGTCATAGAATAGCTCCCCTGGACCACTCCCATTCTTCCATGCCACCCACTGCAGTACCATTCAGCCATTTTTCAAGAGTGAGCTGAATTCTCTTGTCTATAAATGTGTCCATAAAAGAGTAGCTGTGTGCAATTCTGTTCTGCGGTTTCCACCCATTGAAAGTAGAATGTGTTTTTGGCATATAATATATTCATACGTCTCTTTTAGACTCATGCATAACACAACTCAGGCCCTGAGGACTTTTACTAATTAAAACCTGCTAAACATACATTTACACACATGGAAGCATGTTCTGTAAAGTGCCACCAGAACTAACTTGGTTAAGGTCATGGGCAAAAGAAATGAAAGTTCACTGACCTCTGTGGGGATCAAATGGGCTGATGTGATGTACAGTTACCATGCAGGCCCCAGCCACGCAAGATTGGACCTGGAAGTCATATAGGAATTGAGAATGCATCTAGTATCATGCTAATATCCAAATGCGAGCTCACTTTTCATTGCTGAATGACTACAGAGATGGCAAACCATCTGGAAAATACTTCAAGTTATGTCAAAATAGAAGGCAAATATACGCACATTCTGCCACTTCCAATGAAGTCAATGCATTATGAATCAGGCAAAAATGATTAACAATGTTGACACATGAATTCATCATGTTAAAACCCCTCTTGCCAGATTGACATGAGGGGACAACCCCTCTTCTCTCTCTCTCTCTCTCTCTCTCTCTCTCTTAATTCAGTTCAAGTTAGATTCATCAGCATGACAGTTATTACAACAGTATTTCCAAAGCTAGAGTGCAGGTAGCCCTCAATACGAACAACAAAATTATAGACAATGTGACAAATAGTCCCTAAGTAATAATGCCAGTGGTAATGACAATAAAAACAATAACTGTATCATTTAAAGGACAGAGTCAAAGCAATAATGATACTAATAATATGTATAGTAATGTAACAACAACAACATAATAATAATAATAATAATAATAATAATAATAATAATAATAATTAGCAACAACAATACATTTAAAAAAAGTATAGACAGCAAACAGCAAATAAACATATAATGTAAATAACATTTAAACATAAAGTAACAATAGGATGTATTAGAAGGTTACAGCATACATTTCACTCCTTATCTCTCACCACCTATCCTTTCTTTCTCTTTCACACTCTCCACATATTATTTATGTGTGTGTGGGTTACTCATTGGTATGACAAATGTGTACAAATCTAGCCAAAATATTTGTTGTAGGTCCCTCTCCAAGAATTATTTTTTAATATAGATGTGTCCATCAATTTGTTAAAATGTGGTATTAAATGAGAAAGTGCATCTCTATCTATCTCTACCTCACCTGTCGTGCAGTGACCACATATTCTGGATTCTTTTGGTAACCAGGATTTCTTGTGTCTGCCTTTTTCAATGGCTAGACTGTGGTCACTGAGCCTGTACTTGGTTAGGATCTGTCTCTGCTTTATATCTTTGACAGTAAAAAGATATTCAGCCAATTCATAATTCCTGTTTAGGGCCAGATAGCAATGGAGTTTTTTCGTGTTTTGGTTTGATTGTTCCAATGTTCCAGATAGACCTTTTTGGTTTGTTTAACCATTTGGTTTACTTTAATTTGTGATTTTGAAGCAGTGCTGATCTGGGATGGAATGGTGTTAGGTGTTAGTTGGTTAGTAAGTCTCATGATCAGCTGACTGAAAGGACTGTTTTTGGGGTTTACTGTAGCTAATTGGGGTTTCAATGCTTCAAATTGCAATCTATTATGTGAACTTTATTTAAGATGCATCCAAATTGTGAGTGTTTTTTTCTTGATGCTTATTATTACGGCCTAATTCTGCCATGCATGCATTGGTGGGTGTTTTTCTTTGTATGTTTAATATAATGCTGCAGAATTCTGCATGCAGGGTCTCTATCTGATGCTTTTCTCATCTAATGTGGTCACACTGACTGAGTGGACCATACACTTCACTTCCATATAGGACTATTGGTGTGATTATATCAAACATTTTATGGAATGGTCTTCTAATTGCCTAAAGGCTCTAAAAGCCTTCTCCTTTAGTGCATTCACTGCCAGATCAAATGTCCCAGAGGTGCTGATTTTGAGCCCCAGGTAATCATAGGACAGGGCGTGCGTTAGTGCGGTATTTCCTAGAGTAAACATGTGTCTGCTTTCCTGGGATCTGGGCTTTTTCTGGAAGATCATTCATTTAGATTTGTTAAAGTTTTTTGTCAGGGCCCAGTTCTGACAGTATTGTTCCAGCAGATCCAACTGCCCTGTGGGTCTGTGGGTGACAGCAACACTAGGTCGTCTGCATAGAGCAAGCATTTCACTTCCTTGTTGTTTAGGGTGAAGCCAGGGGCTGCAGAGTGTTCCAATAGTACCGCTAGCTCATCAATGTAGACATCGAAGAGCGTTGGAGATAAGTTGCATCCCTGGCGGAAGCTTGAGTGAAGAGGATTGTTCTTTTATTTCCAATTTTAACACAGCACTTGTTTTTGACATAAATTGATTTGATTATGTTGTGGACTTTACCCCCTACACCACTTTGGAGAATTTTATAATATAACCTCTCATGCCAGATTGACAAGAGGAGACAACCCCTCCTCTCTCTCTCTCTCTTTCTCTCTCTCTCTCGATCTCTCTCCCTCTCTCTCAAAGCCATGCTACGTAGAGACTGCACCAACTAGGCATTCCATCCAGAGGTGTTAAGGGACACTGGCAGCTCTCATTATGTAGACACAATTCCCCTTGAAGGTTATTATTACCCACAAGTAGGGTTATTATGAAAATATGTTACTGTGGTGCAGGAAAGCCCTGGGTCCTGTCCGTTAGCAACAGGCCTGCTGCCAAGTTTAGCTGGAAGAGGATCTGTGTGTGTGTGCGTGTGTGCGTGTGGGTGTGTTCATGGATAATGTACTGTATCAATGGCAGTGTTTGTAACTCACACGGCAATGGGAGTAAACGCATTGTTTTTGTGTGGTCACACGGGTGACACATGCTTTCAGTGTACCACAGCGCTAATTTAAGACAGGCTGTGTGATTGGCTGTGACTATGGTGACATGATCACCGGCTCACAGGAACACCAAGCTAACCATGAGTCTCTGACTCACATGGAGTATATGAAAACCATCACACATTATAGCGATCCCTCAACACATATTGGCGTATATCTTGTGGCACCAGAAGTAGGTCTCATTGTGTAATTAGTTACAGCATATTGGCCTTGCAGTCATAACAAGATGATGAACAACAGTCTTGTTATGGCATTAAGTGATATGTATGGGTTGTGTGCTGTGGTCTAATATTATATAATCAATAACTATATTCTATTTAAATTGAATGAATAGCGTCTTTATTCTCTATAATTACATTTTAAAGCCATCATTTGGCTGTACATGACAACAGTTGGAAGATACAAATGGCGCTGATGCTATAGATGCTCCCTCAAGATGAGATTTGCTGCAGGTGTTTAAGCTATGCGATACCTCAGATTCTTCTTCCAACTATAACGTCCCCTCATCATTTACTTGCCGACGGCCTGTAGAGAAGTATTTGAGTGGCTGTGACGGTTTCATAACAACATTACATGAAGAAATACATTGTTGTGTAGTGTCGGTGAGAAGTAAGCCATTAAAACAGTGTGTGTGTGTGTGTGTGGTATGGGTAATTGATAAGCTGTCAAGTGAATAAGTTATCATGAGTTTGGCAAGCAACGTCTTCTGATATTAGAAATTATTGATATTGCAGCGGCTCCATTAAAGCGCTATAGTTCATTCATGTTCATTTGTGAATTCTCACTTGCATCTGCTGTGGTAACTCTCTGTGGCAGCAAATGCTCCAGTTATTGCTGGCCTGTAATGAATACATATTTGTGTGTGTGTCTGTGTGTGTGCGCATGTGCATACTGTATGTACATGTGTCTGTGTCTATGTGTCTGTGTGTGTGTGTGTGTGTGTGCGTGCAGCTGGCGACTGCATGGCTGTCAGTGTGGCTGCAGCCTGATAATGAGCCTCTGGCACTAGTGTGCTGTCACTCTGGCAGAATGACTGTTGCCCTGACCACCACTGGACCATGCCATCTGTGGAGATGGACACACCTCCAGGAGAATATCACATAAGGTCATGCTCACTGGCTGGGTTCTAGTTGACTGGCTTTCTTGTTGACTTGATAACTGATTCAATGTCCACGCTGGCCGGCTGATTTCCCTGCCATTGCAGGACAGGACTAGGCTAGACCAGGCTATAAAGACTTGACTCAGGTCAACACACTTAACACTGCCCGACCTCATTTCCTCATCTCCTCACACTGTGGCGGCTGCTTTTGTGACCAAAATCAAATCAGGCTAGAGTTCAGGCTAGAGTTCTGGCGATGTGCCACGGTCTTTGGAAACAAGCCGAGCCATGTCGCTGTAAACACATCCCAGGTCATGGTTGTATTGGTTTGTGTTGTTGAGAGAATCAGCTGTAATCATTTGTAACCATACTAAAGTCCAGGTCAAAATGGACTTGTGGAATTCCCCCTTATTAAAAAAGACTTTGAATTTGCTTTCACGTTTCTGTTTCATTAATACTGGCTTATTAAAAAGGATTTACTTTGAATCCTTTTTAATGGCCACATGTATATTTTAGATCACCTGAAAATGCATACCTTAATAATTATGGTAGGCTACATAAAACATTTAGTCTGACCCCATTTAACTGGGTTCGTTTTGTCTGGGCTTAAATATCTTAGTTTAGTTGGGCCAGAGTACAGCTTGTTGGACTGCAGAACGTTAAATATGAAAGAGCAATCCTTGACCTACCGACTAAAAAGGCTTTAAACAACTCCATCTGTGATCATTTACTGACTTTCCACTAATGTGAACCACATGAATGCATACATCTCCAAACCTTGCAGAAGCCACACAGCGGCTGATATGACGCTATGGACTGTGCCATACACTGCATATACACACACATCATTATGTAACACAGCAGAGGCATTTCCTAGTGTAGGAAGATGTACTGCACAAGTGGCAGCCATCTGACCTCAAAACTGTCATTAAACAGGACCCCGCCTTCCCTTCCCCATGCAGCCCGCCCCCCACCTCTGAGTAATTATGCATGTGGGCAGAGCTATCAGTCTCCCTGTATGGTACTATACACTCAATCACGCTGCCGCTTTGAGCTCACAAGCTGATTATGGAGCTTTTGCAGTACAAGTGTTTTGAATTATTCAAATCTCTGTTAAGCCCGCCATACATATACATCAATGTAAGAAATGGATTAGGGGTTGACATGTTTTTCTCCAGGCTTTCCCCCCCACTTGCCTCCTGCTAAGTTGACAACTCCCCACGCAATCCATAACATTGTACCTCCGCTCAAAGTGTGTTCAAAGTCCTGAAGACTGACTCAAGGTCAATTGTACTGAGGAATCCTTTAACTAGCAACAAAGACCCTTCAGAAGCACATTTTTGACATACAATAGAACCAAATGGAAATGAAGTAAATTAAATAATAAAATACTGCTACAAAATATTGAATCCCGAATTTGGTGAGGGGCTTTGTGTTTACTCAGGCTCCCTCTTAGATATCCTGGCATCCCTAGAGAGATCCTGATGTGTGTGGTCTGAAGACTTTCCTCCACACATGCACTAATAACATCAATATCTTCCAATTCCCACGACACATAAAGACATTGAAAAGTATTTGACCCCTTTAACATAGGGGTGGGGTTTACACAAACATACAACAGCAAACAACATATCTCCCACTCAGCAGGACATACAGAGGACAACAAGCTGTATATTATAATGCTGCAGAGTGCCATTCATTCCATATAAATATATGTATATTGCCATTAATGAACTATTCAATTGCAATAAATCTCAACTATCTTATATTCATTCACCATGTTTCATCGCAGTTGACAGTTGCAGCAGAAGCATCAACTGAAAAATGTGTGAACCGCTGTTTCTTCTCCCTCTCGGCTAACGTGAAGACTACTGACGTGTGAGAAGGAGGGCAATAGAACGAGGCTGTGAGAATGAACAAGTGACAAAGAGGAAGGCCAGCTCAGAGTGACACGTCCATCCAGACAGATGAGTGCGACAGCAAATAAGAGGAGCTCTTCAATCGTACAAACGGACATCTCCTCTAGGAGATGAAGGCTTGACTGCGATCAAAGACAAGGCTTTCTGTGCTCTTTAACTCAGCCAAAGACATGAAAGTGGCCCTCTTCGTGCTTCACTTATCCCAAGTGCTTCACAGTAATGATAATATGTCTTCTCACATATGAATCACTGATTCAGCTAATCCCACAAGTGAGATCGCATGTGTGGCTGAGGATGTGTGCAAATCACAGAACATATTCTTTATTAACAGCGCATGGAATTTGCCAGAGAATATAAATATCGAAAATCTTAGATTTACCTAATGTAACTATTCAATGCGGTCAACCAACTGAGTGACACAGAAAGCAGAAACAGTTTATTGCATCTTTATCAATAAACATTTTCTTCTGCAGACATTTTGCAATTCATACAAGATCTGTTGTCAACAGTTATATCCAACACACTCTACACTAGCATTTACAGCAAAACCTACAGTACAAATGTTTGCAACATGCTCATGTCTGTCACTTAATCATTCCTAATTATTCCATATAAATTACTATTACTATTACCATAGCATATTTTTGAGTTGGCTTCCTGAGGCGAGCGACAGCTCTCTGTACTGCCCCAGAGCTTTGACAAGTGACAGGTGATCTATGCCAGCTTGAGACCTGAGCTCTCCATCTAAAACAAGCTTAGCTGCGGTTTGCAAAATGAGAATTGATAATCGAATGATGCTGAATGAGGCAGCCTGTCAGTATGTTGTAAGTGAGCTGACGGATTCCGTTAAGGGAGAGGGAAGGCATGGCAGATGAAATTTGGCAGGACACAGAATTGCACAGTGTAGAGGCAGGCAGATGCCCTGCGGCTATTTCACATATTTCTTGGAGTGTTTACATGCAGTCTTCCAGGTAGAAGAAAGCACCGTAGCAATATCAGGGGGTATTAGGGCCAGATTCTACGAAGCATAATGAGAGCTGTAAAACCTTTTCGTTTTTTTAAGGCAGTAACAAATAGCAGTGTAGTGTAGAATGCACAGACAGAGCAGCAAGAGAGAATTCATATAGCAAAACCCATACACATTTCACATAATATTATAATAGGGCATTTACTTAATGCTGTGCATTCAAGTCAATTAAAGGTATAGTCAGCTATTGCAAGATAAATGTAAGCTATATGTACTTTCAACAAATATCTCCTTGCATTTAGCTTACCTTTCTCTTTGAAAAAATAATCTTATACATTTATGGCTCCATAAATAGTAACATAAACAAAGTGGCCAACAGCGCTCGCATAAACAAAGACATAGCACTACGCTTTGCTTCACAATGCATTTCGACATGTGAGGCGCCACCAAGGTAAACCGCGGAGCAATACTTTTGATTTGAGCTCGACGTTAGCAAGAATGACTGACCCTGCCTTTAATGGGACATATCATATTTAATAGTATGACTTTCTGTTGACCTTGGGTTTATGCATAAACTCTGAAGTTTCCTGTATAAATGCTGTGATCCTTTGACCCCATGACAAATCAAAAACCCCATGCCCACAGTCAGCGACATCATATAGCACGTACGTTGGAAAAGATACTATCTATTGGTTTCCTTGTCAGCAGAATGAAGGGGGATATCTGAGAGCCAACCGTGGCTGGCCTGTATACTGACAGGTTGGATGGTGGCCAGTTTGTAATGATAGCTAACATACAGTATAACAGCGAGGATGGGGTGATAAGTGTTAAATGTACTGGGGAGAGGAAGCGGGGTGGATAAACCTTCTGGCTCAGGCAAAAAGTGCATAGTGCAGATGAAATGTCTTTTTCATTAAGTGCACTGTGCTGTGCAAGTTCTGCTGTGGCCAGGGGTTTATGTAGAGGGCTTCGTGTGCAACTATGTGCATTACATTTTTCCTCCATAAAATCTCTGTCAGGACTGTCAGGAGAGATAGGAAACTTAATGCACAGTGCAATGTTTTCAGGAGTATGAATGAATGCCATAATACCTCTCATGAACCCACACTTTGGCAGGCAACCCCTCTTTGAGGTCAACTTACAGTGTTGTAAAGTTTATGTTAGGGCTAAAGATAACAAGGCTTTCAATCTCTGTAGGAAAGAATGGAAACTCCACGTTTTTATATAAAGCAGATTGGTGTACTTATTATGTTGCATGAGCATTTGTGATTGGTGGCAATTTTTATGTTCCCCTCATGTATTGTAGTTTACAAACCTATTTTAATGGCACAGCATTTTATGCATTTATATTAGTTTATCTTTCCCTTTATTGGTTTGAATTCCGTAATGTTTGATTTAAAGGAAAAATCAGCTATTTCAAGCTAAATGTACACTGTTACACTTTTTGTCAATTTCAACAAATGTCTCCTTTCATTTCACTAGCTTACCGTACTCTGTGCACGTTGAAAATAAATCCAACACTTCTACACAGCCCTGGCTCTGTAAATAGTAACATAAAAAAGTGGCGAACGCCACTCGTATCAACAAAGCCACAGCACCAGGCTATGCTTCACAATGCATTTATATACAGTATGTGAGGATACTGTTTAGATTTTTGGCTCAAAGTTGTAATGTAATGTTGTAATGTAATCCTGCCTTTAAAACCTGTTATTAACGACTGCCCCAACGCGCGGGGGCGCACCCCCCACTACCCTATTCGAAAGACTATTTATTTTTTATATCTAAATGTCTAACAGTATTATTATACACGTCTGGATAGCCAAGCCTCTCGCCTAGCAATGTAATCTAACAACCATTGC
>JAODLL010000456.1:5000-14007 GCA_026546735.1 Forbesichthys agassizii | reverse complement strand
ACTGTTATATAGAGACATGACTAAGATCTACTGTTATATATAGACATGCCTAAGAGCTACTGTTATATATAGACATGCCTAAGATCTACTGTTATATATAGACATGACTAAGATCTACTGTTATATATAGACGTGACTAAGAGCTACTGTTATATATAGACATGACTAAGAGCTACTGTTTTATAGAGACATGCCTAAGAGCTACTGTTATATATAGACATGCCTAAGAGGTACTGTTATACATAGACATGCCTAAGAGCTACTGTTATATAGAGACATGACTAAGGGCTACTGTTATATATAGACATGCCTAAGATCTACTGTTATATATAGACGTGACTAAGATCTACTGTTATATATAGACATGACTAAGCTCTACTACCATTATGGAATATATAGACATGACTAAGATCTACATGGTAAATGGATTGCATTTATATAGCACTTAATCCAAAGCGCTTTTATCCAAAGCGCTTTACAGTATTTTGCCTCACATTCACCCATTCACACACGGATGGTGATTGCTGCCATGCAAGGTGCGACTAACCACAGGGAGCAGTTAGGGGGTTAGGCATCTTGCTCAAGGATGGTTACAGGTAGGTAAACGGGCTCAACGCGCCAGGCCGCGCATACACATTTGATGACATCTTTGACCCCATTGTAGCGACTCCGTCAAGTATAAACTAGGCTTTAGAGATAGTGGGGGGAGAAGCTTAGCTATCCGTGAGGAACTCGGAGTAGAGACGCTGCTCCTTTGCGTCAAATGGAGCCATTTGAGGTGGTACGTGCATCTGGTAAGGATGCCCCATGGGCGCCTCCCTTGGGAGGTGTTCCAGGCACGTCCAGCTGGGAGGAGGCCTCGGGGAAGACCCAGGACTAGGTGGAGAGATTATATCTCCAAATTGGCCTGGGAACAACTCTGGATTCCCAAGTCAAAGCTGGTTTATGTGGCTTGGGAAAGGGAAGTTTCCTGGAGCTGCTGCCTCCGCAACCCAACTTTGGATAAGCGGATATGAATGGATTGATGGATGGATTAAGTTATGTAATCTAGTTATGTAACATACTGTATTTACATGATTAAGATCTACTCTTATGGAATATATAGACATGATTAATAAACTACTGTTATGGAATATATAGACATGATAATAAACTGCTGTTATGGAATATATAGACATGATAATAAACTACTCTTATGGAATATATAGACATGATAATAAACTACTCTTATGGAATATCTAGACATGATTAAGATCTACTGTTATATAATATAGACATGATTAAGACCCAGACTGTAACATACTGAAAGGATATGGTTAAGACCCAGACTGTTATATAATATATAGACATGTTTTCTTGTGTCTGGCTGATGTTCAGCTGAAGTGAAGGCCAGTGAAGACTACAGAATGAAGGTTAGACTACAGTACGGTATCAGAGCAGCTTGGCAGCATGGCTCCCTGTAAAATCCATCTTTCCGACCACCGTGATTTATAACATTTATTGGATTGAGGCTCCTGGGAAAAACATATTTTCTCAATATTTTGTCTTGTTAAACTGATCCCAAGGCATCATTGTAAAGGTTTTGGTTGCTATCAATAGTGTGGAAATGTTCAGTATTTTAACCCAGCCATCTCTTGTTGTCTCTGTTCCTGTCCTTCATTTTTATCGTCCTTTTCTTATCTCTTCATTGCTCTGTTCTATTTGAGTATTCCTCAGACTTGACCTATGGTCCATGTGAGGTCATGACCACGTGATGCATTTGCAAGCTGCAAAAATGGATTGTAAACACAGAACAAATAATTGTATCAAAGATATTTTTAAATAATTCTGAGATGCCCCCCAGTGAGGAACACTTCTATGAAGTCTAGATGTTTCTAAATGTTTTATTTTGCCTGTGGTATGTACTGCAGCTATACACCATCTTTGTTTTCTACTGTTACAGCATTATCCATGCAGGTTACTTGACTGGGAAAACTCCCATGCAGTGGAGACAGGCGCTATCCTTTAGGATTATTTTAGCATTACCCTTTCTTTAGACCAGCACGCCCAGAGACCTCAGCCTGGTCTCGATTAGATAAACGCGGTGCCGACATTTTGATTTACAGCCGCCATTCTCCTCCAATCAGGGAATTCCTGGGAAACACAGGCTTATTGTTGTGGAGTTGTGCTTGAAATCACTTTCTCGCGCAAGCGATACATTATCGCCTGTTGATGTGAAAGGGCCAGGGTTGTGTGTCTCTGTAACAGCACATTAATAGACACATAGACACATACATCTGCCTGCATGGCACAATAATAGACACACTCCTGTCAGTCCATCAATACAATATTTCAGACAGAGACAATACTGAGACCAGTAGAAGGTCAATAATGCCAAATGCTGCCAGCTGAGTTTTACTAAGGATCAAGAAAGCTGGGCACATCACCCTACTGTATACTGCACTGTTTTCCAGGACGTCATCAAATTGATTTTAAGATTATACTGCTTGTGTAAATCATTCAATGGTTTAGGGCCAAAATATCTGTTGGGTTTGCTCATGAACTGTGGATCCCTTAGGTCATCGGGGGCTAGTCTGCGCACTGTTCCCAGATCACAGACAAAACAGAGTGAGGCAGCTTATATGCTATGTGACGAACCTCCAGACTTGGTCTGACCTCTTTAAGATCCAAGTGGAAAACGCTTTTATTTTGTAAAATTCTGCAAATATCTCCTCATGGTCCAGTTCTGTGTGCGCTGAAAATAAATCCATTGTTTCTACAAACCCTCTGTAAATGGGAGCACAAACAAAATTGGTGCACATCGCACCACAAAACACCTTGGCAACAAGCTTTCGAGCAACCTACATGGCATTGAAGGGAGAGGTGAATTTGTTTTGATCGAGTTCAAATAACAATCTCTCTCCAGAATGCCTGACTCCCACTTTAAGGCGGGTATACACTGTCTGTTATTTTGGCACGTCCTAAGCTGTCGCACATTCATTTTGCAGCTAGGCATCTGAGTCGCTAGATGTTATTTGACGCTATCTGAGGCGCCGCTGACATTCTGACATGTCAGAAGAATTCAAAGTTGTGTCTCGTGTAGTGTCAGCGCTGATGCCAGTCAGGCATTCTGGCAGAGTCGTGAAGACTCAATCGTCAGGTGACTATGAGGGAAGATTATTTACGCCGCATGTACTTTAGAGGTCCCTTCCTACATGTACATCTCGTTTTACTGGTTCTATTGTGACTCCATTCGATGTTATTTAGCTTCTGCTTCATTTCAATCTGTCTGTATTTCGTCTGTATTATTCTCATGATGCAAAGCACTTTAAACAGCCGTTTGCAATACATACACTTGTCTGGAGTAGACAGACAGAGACAGATAGACAAGGTGGGCAGGGGGAGAGAGAACAGGAGAAACTGAGACATATAATACCAATATTCTTTTGTTAGCTTATTAGCAATGTTACTTACATGATGGGGTGAGAGACAGGTAGATATACTGTATTACAACAAATACACTAACAGCTGATATACTGTAGGATCCATCTTAACTACAAGACACAAAGACATACTGCATTCTGCAATCAGTCAGTGTGTCTTTTTTTAAATGCTTTTTGCATTTTTACAGAGACACGATAGTCATATCCATGGGGACAGCTCTGTCACAATGTTGTGAATGTTTCCTTTACAGACATCCTGCTTGTGTCCAAACAGTCTGTGGCTTGTGGCAAACTAAAACACAGTTACCGTTCAGTGATTTTGTCTTTTACATTTCAGACAAAGTTACAACAAGCATGTCCAAGAAGAGCTACTGATATGTTCTTCCTCAAAATGATATAATATACAGTATGTGGTATAAAATATACTCTATCTAATCTATAAAAAAAATAAAAAAATGAATGTATCCTTTAACTCATTATATACCAGTCATACATAGAATTAATGGATTTTAAAGGTATAGTCAGTTATTGCAAGCTAAATGTAAGATAATACACTTTTTGTCAAATTCAACAAATATCTCCTCGCATTTCGCTAGCTTACCGTTCTCTGTGCGTGTTAAAAAAAAGAATCTGATACTTCTACACAGCCCTGTTGAAAATATTATCATAAACAAAGTGGCGAACACTGCTCGTATTAACAAAGCCGCAGTACTACCCTTTGCTTCACAATGCATTTCGACGCGTGACGCAGCGTCGTGACTCGCACGGTAAAGATAGATAAAGCAAGATAAAGTTTGATCTGCACACAGAAACCAACTTCAGACACATTGACAAACTAACCGACTGAATAACTCAGGTTGAGAATACCACTAAATCTTTACTGTCGTCATCAACTGCCCTGTAACCTCTTCAACCATTCTCCCATTCATTTCCTCTTCCTCTCACGTTCGTCATATCCTATCACAGCTGCCGTCAGCGCTGCTTCTATTGTATTACGCCTCTGTATTAATAAGAGATTCACACATTGCTCTAAATAGGGATGTTAAGAATGTACTTAATGGCGACGTAAGAAGAGGTAAGAGCTGCTTAATTGGCCAATTACCAGTCCTCCTGTGAATGCTATGTCCACTCTGAAAGGTTAAATCTCTTGTGTTAGTCATCTTACAACTACACAGGAAGGATACCTATATGCTATGTACTTTGCACATACACACATTACACACACACCTGAACCCTTTTCCCTTTCAGTGTTAGTGCCTTGCTCTATTACACAGGGAATAGAACGAATAAAACTGAAAATGTAGCTACAGTAGCCACAAGTAAAATCCCCTTGACGCACGCTAATTTCCTGTTTCATACTCAAGTTACAAGTTATTTCATGGAAATGTTAAATATTTTTGTTATACTGTAGGGAAGTAGGGAATAGATACGGCAGTTATTAGTGCGTTCTGTGTTACGTATGGAGGAGTACAGTGACTTCAGTTACAGTAAGATACAGGTGTGCCATGTTTGCCTTTAGACCCTTTGCTTTTTAGACTGCTCACTGTGGCAGGGAATGCATCTGGGCTCTGGTAACAGCTGAAGTAAGACCACCTCGTGTATCATTATTTCACCCATTATTGGGGCAGACGCGCGCACGTGTGTGTGCATGCGTGCATGCATGTGTGTGTGCATGCGTGCTGAGAAAGAGTTATGCTATGAGAGAGAGAGAGAGAGCGAGAGCGAGAGAGAGAGAGAGAGAGGCAGGGGAGATTTTAGTTTATGGAATTAAAGACACATTATCTGGTGTCTGTAGTTTGTTTGTTTGTGTGTGTGTGTGTGTGTGTGTGTGTGTGTGTGTGTGTGTGTGTGTAGGTGTGTGCGTGTGTGTGTGTGTGTGTGAGCAGCAGGCAGCCTTTCAGCAACCAGCTGGAGGATGATGAATGAAATGTGTCTGTTTCACAGGCAGACACACACATACACTCACACACACACACACACACACACACACACACGCACACAAAGCCAGTTCAATATTGTATAGAAGCAGGTGTAAAACTGTAATTTGATATTTCATATATGAAAATATTATACAGAATGTCAGAAAGATCTTGTTTGCATTTGCCTGTCAAAAGACGGCTCAAAGAAACGAGCACGCGCACACATACACACACATACGCACATACACACTGGTAAGTGTGAGGTTGCTTAGATTCCACTGCACAGTTGAGCCATACGTAAAACAACATAAAATATTGCCATCACTGTATTATGTGAGATTGGCATATTACTGCAGTTACACTGTACTGTGGTAACAGCAGCAGTATGGCAATAGTAATAGAACACATTTGCTCATTCATATCTTTTATGGTTTTTAATTTCACAGTAAATACTTTAGGCACTATGATGTGTTTTTCTGGAGCAATAGCATTTCCCAGTGAAGACTACACTTCCCATGAAGCCGAGTCTCAAAGTTAGCTGCACTCTTCAGTGAAGAGTGTTTGCGTTGTATTGAAGAACATTTGACCGACGGTTGTCATGTCGTAACTGTACATCAGCTGTGCTGAATCTGAAATGTCAGATTTCGCTGCAGATGAGACCCAGTGGCAAGTGATATACTTTTCTTGAATACACTGGTACTGATTGGGAGAACGTCTACAGTACACATGCAGTAAAGTATACTGTATATTTAAAGATTACGTGCAAATTAGACCATGTTGAGCAGTTCTCCATTTGTTAATGGCAAGATTCTGAACTGAGTGCTCCCACACTCCGCACACACGTGCATACACATGCACGCACGCACACACACACACACACACACACACACGCCTGCACACCCTATTATACTCTGACAGCAGGGTATGAATTTGTGCATGTGCGTGTGTGAATGAAGTGTCACAAAGAGTACATTGGATTGCTGTGTTCCTACCATCTCGTTAAGGTGTCTCATCTGATCCAACCAGAGCTTAATGACCAGCCACGGACCAATCACAAGGCTCGTTGACAAGTCACAGCACGTACAGCTCTTCATCTCCTCTGTCATCAATGATGTGTGTGTGTGTGTGTGTGTGTGTGTGTGTGTGTGTGTGTGTGTGTGTGTGAGTGAGTGTGAGAGAAAGAGAGACACAGAGATGGAGAGAAATAGAGAGGGAGGGGGATAGAGAGAGAGGAGCGAGAGAATGCGAGATAGAGAGAGAGAGAGGTAATTCTAATGGCAATTGCTGTTTGATTGACACAATTCTGTACCAAGAACTTGATGAACTATTCACGGAATATGTGTGTGTGTTCTGACATTATTAAGGCATCAAGTTCATACTCATAATCTTAGGAATCTCTCTCTGTAGTCATCTCCATCTTCTATTCCTGTTTTGATTAATCGTCATCGATCCACCTCCATCATGCTCCTGTCCTTCGTCATCCCTTTCTTTTCCCCGGTGACGTCCCTCCATCCTGTTGACTCGTTTATTTCTCATTCGCTTTCTTTTCCATGTTCATCTTTCTAGTCAAGCCATTCCTTCCACAATCATCCGTTTACCATTCTCTGTCCATCATCCCTCCATCATCCTCCAATCAGGCTTCCTCTATCCTGCGATCATTGCTCCATCCTCCAATCATCCCTCCATCATCCTCCAATCAGGCTTCCTCTATCCTGCGATCATTGCTCCATCCTCCAATCATCCCTCCATCATCCTCCAATCAGGCTTCCTTCATCCTCCCATCATCCCTCCATCATCCCTCCCATATCCTCATTTCGTGCCACAGCACCCCTCCATAATCCTTGCTTGACCGCTCCTGCTAACAGACGGTGATGGCTGAGGGGGGTCAAAGCGGGTCATTCATTAAGAGTGGCTGCTGGTGTGTGCCATTTTTAATTGACCTTTAAATACAGGCGTTTAACCTAGCTAAATGATGTAAGGCAGCCTTTTGGTCCACGTTTCATATGGGAAGCATTACGTGCCCGTGCTTAATTCTGCTCTCTCCTCTCTTTCTACACTTTTACATTACTTCCATTGTTTTGTGTAAGTTCACCGCTTGTTACCGTGGTAGCGATCTTGCCTCTCTGTGTGTGATTAGCCTGATTACCTAAACCTGACTACTGTAGTACAGCCCATCACTCCAATGCCCTGTGTCTCTCCCGCTCTGTTGCCACGGTGATCCTGTCAGTGAAAATAAGACTTGTGGTCTGTCACTTAAAGATGCCTATGTCCTCTATCCTCTGCTATAATGTATGTGTGTGTGCGTGTGTGTTGGGGACATTTTTATGAATACACACCTACAAAGTGAGGACTCTTGGAGAAACGAGGACATTTTTGACGTCCCCATTTTTCCAAAAAATTTGAAGCATGCTACACCATTCCTGGACCCCTAGGGGGCGCTCTAATGCAAAAATCTCACAAGTCCTAAATATTCACAATTTTCAGACAAAAGTGTGTGTGTATGAAAATTTCTCTAGTGGACAATCATGGTACTTTCACACACTTTTTACACACTTTTTACGCAATGTCCTGATATGTCACCTTCGTATCCTAATATTTTTATATAGGCCATTCATATATTTTTATTGCTATAATCAAGTACACCATTACCTTTCTAAATGTATGTTAAAGTGGGTGTACATGGAATTACATAGATTTATTTAATGTATGTATATTATTAATACAATATACAAAAATAAGTCTTGTGGCACATAAGAAATGCTAGTCTCTGTCTTACAGTTGGGTTGACATCTATATGTCAGTTAGCCAGGAAGCACAATAATTTTATATAGGCTACTCTATACAGTATACTGTAGGCATAAACAATATTACATACTTGCCACTAAACTTACATTACATGGGTGTCGGGCCAGACACAGTTTTCAGCATTTTTGCTGAACAACGGCAGAGACGCATCAAACCATGATTGGGCCAATAAAAATACAATGTAGTCAGACTGACTACAGCATCTCATACTAGGCCAATTTAAGAGACACATTGCATCAGCCGACCCGGCCCTTAACCAACAGTGCCGACATTTAATCGCAATCGGGCCAACTGTGCTTGCTATCTGGGCTGGGTTTTCTCAGGAGGGTGGGTTGAGAAGCTTGGCTATCCGTGAGGAACTCGGAGTAGAGCCGCTGCTCCTTTGTGTGTAAAGGTACCAGTTGATATGGTACGGGCATCTGGTAAGGATGCCCCCTTAGCCCCTCCCCATAGGTGTTCCAGGTATGTCTAGCTGGGAGGAGGCCTCGGGAAAGACACAGGACTAGGTGCAGAGGTTATATCTCCACACTGGCCTGGGAGTAGGAATGCCTCAGGATCCCTTATTCACATCTGATTAATGTGGCTGGAATCCCAAAATAAGTAGGCTCATTGGTGTTCATTGTATGTTGCGTGTGTCCCAATAATAAACAAATATTATTTAAAAAGTCCTAATTTGTCACAAACTTGAAATTGTCCTCATATGTCTCCAAAAAGTCATACCTAGACTAAAAAATCATAATTAGTCACATAAACTTGAAATTGTCCTCATATGTCTCCAAAAAGTCATACCTTGAAAATAAACTAAATCTCAAAAGAAAAATGTAATCCCTACATCATGCTGAGACCGTGGTTTTTACACTG
>JAODLL010000456.1:0-2500 GCA_026546735.1 Forbesichthys agassizii | reverse complement strand
CATAACACTCAACACAAGTTGGCAATAAAAATATGTTAATGGTAGCATTTATAAATCCAAAACACTCACTTGTGATTACATAACATTTTGTGTCCAATGTAGCAAAACACTGCAAAACCACGGAACCCGGACATGACCTTTAACCTTTGAAACTAGACAACATGTAGTGACCGCTGTCTGCCTGTCTGTAGGCTGTGTGTGTTGTTATAAACAAGAGAATATAATCCTGCCAAAGTCCCACTTCATCTACAAGTGGATGTGTGTGTGTGTGTGTGTGTCCCTTCTGAACAGAAACAGATGGTTTCCTATTCCTGAGGGAGAGACCGAGGAGGCAGAGGGAGAGAGAGAGAACACAGGGGTTGCAGGTTGACAGAACGACAAAGAGAGAGAGATGGATGGCCTGTTGACAGACGAGCTGAACGTTGGTGAAAGTAAGAGATATGTAAACTTCATTACATGTATTTATGTGATGGGTGCCTAGAGATGACAAACAAAGCCCTGCTTTAATCCGTCAGTCATTATTCAGAGCACATGGATAGCATCAGTGTCAGACGAACCTCACACCTCCCGAGCTCCTGTAAGACATCGACCGCAGGCCCAGCAAATCAGCTCGATGATTCATTAACCATTGTATTGCATTGAGTGTACTGTTAAGCACACTGGAGAATAAATGTAATTGTAACAATAACAAATACTATTAGAGCACACAGATCTCACATTAACCGTTTAAGACATTTGATGAAGAACATATATGGTGTACTGTACCATATGGTTCTTCTACTGGAACAGATACATGCTTGGTAGTTCTACCAGAGCAGATGTGCACATAATTATTAATAGAACACGTTAGCATTTGTAGTTCAGCATGGTTAGTGCACTATGTCCAAAAATCTGTGGACATACCATTCTAGAACCATATGTATTAATCCATTATGGATTTGCCCAGTCAAAAGAGCATTTATTAGGTCAACCACTAACGTTGGATGAGAAGGCATGGCTCTTTAATTGCATTCTGATTCATCTCAAAGGCGTTGATGAGGTGGCACTGTGTAGATATTTAAACACAACAACCCGTGTCTCTATGGACCTTGCTTTGTACGCAGAGGCAAAGTCATTCTGGAACAGTAAAGGGCCTTCCCACAAACAGTCTTCTAAAATCTCTCTGTCGCTAAGACGCCTGGCCCAAACCATGAACAACAACCACAGACGAATCCCCACTAATTCCTCAAAACTTTACATTACACATTCTGGTAGGTAAAGTTCTCCTGGCATCTACAAACCCCATTGGTCCAGCAGACTGCCAGAACGCAGTGTGATTCATCATGTTTCCACTGCTCCAGAGTCCAGTGCCTACAGTGCTCCAGCCAACACAGTTATTGTGCTGATGTTGCCTCCAGAGGCAGTTTAGAACTATGTACTGTGCATTGTCTAACTGGAGCTGGTGTTGCTCATAGACGCTTCCTATTCACGTCTTAAAGTTGACCAGGGCAGATTTTACTTCAGCACAGCAGACATCTTATGGACGTGTGATGTCCTATACAGTATAGTGCCACGTTTTAAGTCACTGGGCACATTTCAGATATACTGAGGTGTCACGGCTGTATGCTTTATTTGTGCACCTACTAATAATGGATGGTTGAAATAGCCAAAACCTGGAATTAGAAGGGTGTCCAATGAGCCTCAAAGTGTACTTCTGCAGCAGATACATGTTAGTACTTCTACGGCAGCAGATATATGTTAGTACTTCTACGGCAGCAGATACATGTTAGTACTTCTACTGCAGCAGATACATGTTAGTACTTCTACTGCAGCAGATATATGTTAGTACATCTACTGCAGCAGATACATGTTACAGTAGTACATCTACTGCAGTAGATACATGTTAGTACTTCTACTACAGCAGATACATGTTAGTACCTCTACTGCAGCAGATCCATGTTAGTACTTCTACTGTAGCAGATACATGTAAGTACATCTACTACAGCAGATACATGTTAGTACTTCTACTGCAGCAGATCCATGTTAGTACTTCTACTGCAGCAGATATATGTTAGTACTTCTACTGCAGCAGATACATGGTTTGTTTCATGTATTTTTAGTTCTTTATTGCCTCTCCTTTAGCGCCACCTATGGTGATCAGCAGGCAAGCCTGCTTCATGTTAATGGGATTTATTTACAAGATGGCAAATATTTTCCACGAAATCCTTTAATTATTTTAATAAAACATAAAAGGAAAAATAACATGCATCATTTCCCTGATTATTTATGTTTCCTAAGAAGGACCTACCTGACATGAATACATATAATTCAATAAAGCTCCAGAAACATGTGTTATTTTAATCAATTATAACAGCAACAATATTTTGATTCAGTGAGGAATTATTATAATCTCAGGAAAGATGGAAGTAATTGATTGAATGGAAGGATTGATGGATGGATGGATGGATGGATAGAATGAGTCATTCAGAATAACCTGGATATTAATAAGCACACTACTAAC
>JAODLL010000455.1:0-37801 GCA_026546735.1 Forbesichthys agassizii | reverse complement strand
ACAGTATATATGAAATATTCTGCTGCCAATCCATCTGCCCTGAGACATAATTTGGCTAAATTTGAACAGTATACATTTGCTGTTAAGTTCATATATATATATATATATATATATATATATATATATGGATAGGCAGCTATGAATAATGGTGGCCAATATAGAAAAATGTGCCCACAATGGTCTACTGTTGTTAAATCTTACACAGTACATTTCTCTGTGGATGGCACATCTTCTATGAAGTTAAAAGGATATTCTCATACAGATGTGTTTGACAGTTTTGGCTGTGAAAAGGCTTGAGAACGTTTGCCTAAATACTGTTTCACATTCAATCCACTTCTCAGTGAAGACGTTAGCAGCAGGAGAGTTCATAAACAGTTCACTGTAGAGAATGTGCCTTTGAACTAGAACACACAGGGTTATCATTCTGCGCTCTGAGTAAATGTTGACATTTCCTTGGGGGTGCTGACTGTACAGTAGTCTCTGTTTTTGGGGCTACTATACATGCTTGTGTACTGTTGTAATGAAACAGATACAGACATGCTTGTAAAGTTTACATTTGTTTATATGTGTGTGTGTGTGTGTGTGTGGGGGGGTGGGGGGGGGGGGTGGTATTACCATATACTCTGTATAATATAGTGTAAACATGAGAAGAACTAACAATTTCCCTCCAAATCTCTCGATAGAAAACACCATAGACACACTGCTATAGATCTAGCAACTGAAAACACAACGTAATTCTGTAATTTATATTTTGGCAAATGATAACAGATCTCACACAGCAGGGTTTCAACAAAGACACACAGAGGTGTTTCACCTCTGCAGAATAACCCCACGGGATATCTTCCATGTAGGATTTCTGGAGGATAACTATAGTGGGGTGCTATATAAGATATTTGCATTGCCCCCTCCAGGCACTCTCATCCCTGTCTAAGTAGCCGGCACTGTTGCCTGGACAACAGATCGCTGGATTAAAGGTTGGAAGAAAGCGAGAGAGGATCAGAGTAGTAAGAGAGATTGAGAGATAGAGAAAATGATGCAGTTCACACGTGGAGAAGTCCCAGTGAAACACAGCAGAGGTTACAACTGTCAGTTCATGGAGGAATTGTGGAAAACTGTGATCCATCTGACCCTTTTTCTCTAACTTCACTTTCACCTTGAAACTAAAACAACACGACATTCTTCCAAAAGAAATGTGTCAACAGCAACTCCTAGCTTAATGAACTAGTGTTTGGTCTTATTATCTGCAAGGACAACACATTATCAGCATAAATATGGTAGATTTGTCTAGCGTACGTCTTTATACATGTTCCCCATGTGTTTGGTTCAAATAGATCGAAGGTTGAATGTGGTGTCGTTACTGTCATCATGATGTAATTTTCCCATTTACCCGTCTACTATTCCAGGAAAAGCAAAAGCCATTTAGATGATGATTTTTGAAAAACCACCCCGTAAGGTATCTTCTCAACTTTTCACCACAGTTTAATAAATGGCAGTGTTATCTAGCTATATTTTCTTCGACAGCGCTCAATATGACCTTAATTTAAAGGTCTAATAAACAATTTGGATTCAGAATGGAATTATTTGAAGCATGATCTATTTCAAGTATTGACTAGATAGATAAAGGGCCAGCACTGTGAATGAGAAATAAACAAAATATTCTTTAAAGGTACATTCCTCAATTTGGAATTAGCCTCGTGGCTGAAATCATTGTTTCAAAAACAAAATTAGTTTTCTTCTGACTGTCCTGTTGAACCTCCCCTCCCCCAAAAACCATACTGATTTTCATTTTCTAATCCACCTCCTACCACTCCTCTGACTCCTCCATTATAATGTCCTCCCTCACATGTAATCAGCATTCTACAGTACGGGAATGTAATCACAGATATGAGGAAGTGCACCGAACTCCCCTTATGGGGGTGTCTTTGGTTAGCCAGTGCCATTTGGTGCCAAGGTACTGCATCACTGAATAAGGATGTTACCATAAAGGATACACACCTTCCACTTAACACTGCTCAGGTCTTTTGTAAGTGAGCCTAGAAACTCTTGTCTTTAGATACATGTACGATTCTAGATTAACTAATAATGATATGCTTGTGGGTTCAACAAACACACTTTAAAACAAATTACTGTTGCATTACAAAATGGAATATAATCCACAATATTACAAAGTGAAAAATCTAATTATAATTTATTAAGATATTAATAATAAATAAATACAGATATCAAAATATTGTTTAACCCTTTCCCAAAATCCTCAACGGTTTGCAAGACATTGGTCAAAATGCATACTAAATGCACAACTCTTTATTTATAATAAATCCAATAGTAAACGCATATTCCAGTGCAACTCACATTTTCTTCATTTCATGATTAATTAAAATGTATTTATATTAGTTAATGTATTTATCATATACATTTCCGCACAATTGTTTTTTATGATGAAAATTGTGTATTTAAATATTTTTTAATTACAATTGGAAATCTAATAACATCTAAGAACATTATGTTCTGTGAGTTTTTGTGCAGGTTGGCAGAAATGCTAAATACAATTTATATGCAGATTAGCCAAAAGAGTATGACCACCATGGTCTAATAGATTGGCATGGGCACTGAGCAGTCTGCAGCCACATAGCACCATACTAGTGTTGTTAACACACCCATCCCCCGTAACCAAAGTTAAAAAGGCTGCTTGTGCCACAGTAGGGACCCGATCATCACCATGCACAGCAACTGCCCACTGCTCCCTTGAGGGATGGGTTAAATGCAGAGGATGAATTTCACAACATGTATGTGTATGTGACAATAAAAGCACCTTTACTTTTATCATCTGGCCATAACTATTTGGCCATTATCAAAGCGAGGTCTGGACCCATGACACTTTTCTCCTGCATTAAACACAATGATTATGAGAACGATATCCCAGACATTGACATGCATTGTGCTGTTCCCCAGTGTTTGTTAATAATAATATTAAATTAAAAGTTGGATCATATTTCAGCCCTGACAATTGAATCAGTTGTGAGTTAGATTCCCATTTAGCATTAATTGGTCCTTGATTGAGATTGTAGCCTATGGTGTACTGTATCTCAATATTAGAATATTGTGAAAATGTTAAGGAAATTCAGTGATTAAATTGGAAAAAGTTAAATTAATTTACATTGTGCATTAATTACACACAATGTGAAATAGTTCAAGCCTGTATTTGTTTTAATCTTGATGACGTCATGAAAACCCTAAATTTAGTATCTCAGAAAATGTGAATATTGTGAAATAGTGCAATATTGTAGACTCAAGGTGTCACCCTCTAATCAGCTAATTAACTCAAACACCTACAAAGGTTTCCTTTAAAAGGTCTCTGTCGGCTTCACAATCATGGGGAAGACCATGGGAACGCCTCAAAAGAACATTGCTAGAGACGCTGGCTGTTCACGGCCAGTGTTGATTTGGGAAGCAATGTCATCTTGTGGTGTCCACTGTTTCATCAAGTTCAGAGTCAACTGCCGTCTACCAGGACATTTTAGAGCCCTTCATGCTTCCTTCTTCTGACAAGCTTTACTGAGATGCTGATTTCATTTTCCAGCAGGACTTGGCACCTGCCAACACTGCTAAAGAATCCCTGGTTCAATGTCCATTGGATTACTGTGCCTGATTGGCCAGAAAACTCACCTGACCTGAATAGAGTTTGAAGATGAGACACAAGACCCAACAATGCAGACAAGTTGAAAGCTGCTATCGAAGCAACATGGGCTTCCAAAACACCTTAGCAGTGTCACAGACTGATCTGGTCAACTCTATGCCATGCCGCATAGATGCAGTAATTCATGCAAAAGGAGCCCCAATCAATTATTGAGTACACAAGAATACTTCTCAGAAAACCGACATGTCTGTGTTAAAAATTCATTTTTTTCACTGGTCTTATGTCGTATTTGCATTGTCTGAGATACTGACGTTTTCATGAGCTGTAAGCCATAATCATCGAGATTAAAACTATTTTACATTTAGATAAACATATTTTCTTTAACAGCTACAGTATGACTGTGCAATTGTTCACTTTCCAGATAAAGGAGTTGATGTGTATTGTAGAAATTGTCTTCCCTTGGTTTAAACAAGTTATGACAGTCATTCCACTGTAGAATTAGAGAGCTATGGTGTTACTCTGCAACATTTCCCCTGTTAAATATAAACAAATGTTAGCACTTTGTATTATTAAACCTATCAATCAGGCAGGCACCACAAGCCTGCAATTGTAGAATCCCTGCAAAGCTGATATGTTGTTGAACAAACAAAATGGCAACATACCAACATGCTTATGCTTCACAATAACACAAATGCATGGTCAATATTTTATGTTCTTACTTTGAGATGTGGGTGAATGCCATTGTTTTACACAATGGAACACAGTTAAATAGTAAAATGTAACTTTTCATACTTTTTTTTTTTTAATTAAGATTAGTTATTAGATATGTTTGACACATTGCATTAAATTACTATAACGAAGGCAGATCTGCCTAGTGATCATTTCTTAATGTCCGAGGAAGACTATTTAATTTGCAGATATATTGTTGCTGTCACAGGCTCAACCTATATACCTGTATACCTTGTGGCTTTATTACAGATCCTAACTTCATGTGTTAAAATGGCAGGTGCCAAATACAGCCCTCCCCGTTTGTAAAGCAAAAGATGAAAGGCTACATGCCAAAATAGACATCTAGCCCTACACTGGTCTGCTTTATATAGCACTTTTGGAACCTTCTGGTCACTCAAAGCGCTGTACAGGATCACCTCATTCACACACACATTCATACACGATGGTAATTGCTGCCATGCAAGGCGTGTTCAACCACCGGGAGCAGTTAGATGTCTTGCTCAAGGAGATGCATCAGAATCAGCCAGAATCGAACCAGCGACTTCTGTATCACCTGTTGCCCCGCTCTACCCACTGTGCCAGTCTTCCTTAATTCCTTTAGATTAGTTGTCAATAAATACATCGATTTGCATTTAAAATAAAATGTATAGGGTACATTATATACTTTTAGTATAGGCTAACTTCCGGGAACTAATATGAGGCTCCATGATCCACCACTGCTGTGAAAAAGAAGCTGTCCATTGGAGAGAAGAGAAGATATGACTCTCTTTACATGGCTCTGGTGTGCATGTGGCTAAATAGAATGTCATTTAATAAGGAACTAGTAGGCTATTTTGCCACGACCTTACTCACGACCAATGAGTTGAGCAACACAATAGTAAAGCGCAAAAGCCTTTGACGATTGATATTCTTCATTCAATAATCTTTGCGACCCACTCAGTCACCCAGTTTGAAAAACGCTGGTTTAGCCCATTGTTGTGCTCCCAGCCCGAAGGTCGAGGGTTTGAACCCCGGTGTTGACCTACCTGTAAGCATCCTTGAGCAAGACATCTAACCCCTAAATGCTCCCGGTGGTTGGTCGCGCCTTGCATGGCAGTAATCGCCATCGGTGTATGAATGTGTGTGTGAATGGGTAAATGTGAGGCAATACTGTACAGTGCTTTGAGTTGCCGGAAGGTTCTAAAAGCGCTATATAAATGCAGTCCATTTACCATATCTGGTAAAGGAAGCATCATGAATTGGGGCTGCTTTTTTAAAGTCAATGTTGGGCGATGCAGCAAGACAATGACCATAGACATCAAGTAAATCTACTCACAATGGCTTCAAATTAAGAAAGCATTTTGTAGTGAACCTGTGAGAGCACAAACCTTAACTCAAAAAATAATGTACCTCAAGAGAGCCATTCATGCCCGCCATTTTAAGAATATGGCTAAGCTCAAGTGAAACAGTTCTGTAAAGAAGAATGACTCAAACATTCTTCCTGAACATTGTGCAGGTCTGGCCCTGATCCACGCTAACAGAAGCCCTTGTTGGAGATTATTGCTGCTGAAGGAGATTCAACTAGTTAGTAAGTCCATGGGTTCATTTACTTTATCCGACCAGCAGTGTGTGTTCAATAAAAGATAGAGACATATATACACACACACACACACACACACACACACACACACACACACACACACACACACACGTACATAATATACATACATATACACACATATACACACATACATATATAAATAATACAAACATACACATAGTTTAGATTATAATTGCATGTTTTTAAGCATATTGTGTAGGTCTCTCATACATTGCAGATGTATGAGATCAGGCTAATGTGAAATTACCTGTGATCTGTTGGGCAAAAACAATATATCTTAAAATAACAGAAATTATACAGACATGTTGGCATTTAATGCCATGCTCTTAATGCTGCATGATGCAGACTATGGAAAGTACAATTACACCATGCCTTTTGCAATCCCATTTAAAAACAAAAAGCCTGAGGTAAGGCTATTAAAAGATTAGCTTCACCTAGTTTCATCTCAACACAATCTTTGTTACCTTTTGAACAAGGAACCTTTATTGAGTGAAAATGAGGCAGGTTTTTTTTTCTCTTTCAGGTTTTCAACACTTGTTTGTTGAGCTCTAAACAAATACAAGCTGTAATATAATATTTCCATGACATTCTAATAGTTTGAGAGATTAACAAAATGAATGAAATTGTATTCTTCATAGTGGTATTTGTGGCAGTGTCTGATATATTTTCCTCAGTCTTACCTTTGTTGTGATAATAAGACTAATGTTTCAATAATATGCACTTTTTTACATCAGATATTTGAGTTAGTGATTTACATCTCGACCGTTCAAAGTTGAGCAGCAACTGATTTCTAAATAATAAATCTATCTGACAATACATGCAGCCATATAGTGATACATCTCTTCATCATGAGGCTACCTCCTTGTGGTTCTACAAAGTCATTACATCATCAGAAAACAAAACACTGGAACCATAGACCCAATTGATTTAGGTCTAGATCCAGCCTATATTTGATATTACTACTTTGACTATTTTATATGGTGTGAAAGTAAAGTTGATTTATTTAAACAAACAAGGTTATTTACATAGAGTACAAAATACATAAAGTCTTCTGCAGAATCACAGAATGTGTTAGGTTACAGGACATGCCTGATGTACAAACAGATAACGCCAATGTATTATCACAACTATTATACAACAGTAAAATGTTCCTTCGCACAGAAAATCTTGCACAGCAGTATATTCCCACGTGAACAGAAAATACCTATGTTAAGTGCTGCGTGCTACTTCCTGTTGTGTTTGTTCTGGATCATTCTCTTCAGTATCTGATCGGGGACCAGGTCTGACTGTTTCACGGATGCGTTCTCACAGCCCACGACGGGACAGCTAGAAGACAGAAAATACAAAAAAGAGGACTTAAACTGTTAAAGATTGTGGGAAAAATTGATCGCTTTCCAGTTCTCTGCACACGTCTTAATCCCTAAAGCTATTCGTATAGAAAATAAACAGTTAAGCACGGCAGGATAAAAGCATCATTAAAAACACTCGTGAGGTTCACTGTAATGACCAATAAGAGGCAGTACTGTCGGCAGGCAATCAGAATCCCTACAGACATGCAATCCTAAAACATAATAAAAGCATCTTCAGCATGTAGGCTAAAGAAGTACAAGTTGGCCGCCACCCAATTAGAACTACCGCCCATGCAACCATCTCATTTTATTTTACCGGCATTTCTTTTTCTGGATGTTCTTTCGTTGGATCAAGTCCAGGATGGCTGCTTCATCGTAGTGATGGTTACATTTCCTGTTTCTCATGGGATTAACCATTTCCTCCTGGAATGCAGAAGAATCATTGTTGGCATTTTTGCTGAATGGATTTACTTTCCAAAAAGATGCAAATCATTAAGAAACCGATGAACAATGCAAACCAATTAAACCGACAAGCGCTAAAGTAGCTAACCTGTGTGAGTGGACATGCTAAATTGACTTGGCTCTGTGTCACAGCAATGTCCTCATCAAGCTCTTGCACATTCTCTGGGTGGACTGTGAAAACAATACAAGGTCTTGTTTTACCAGAAGATTATAATTGGTAAATAGAAATTGATTACATTTTATGATTAGTTTAAATATGGGTGACATTTCTAGAAAGCATATTAAAAATTACAATCTTATCAAATTATTTTAAACTACACATTGTGTGCATGACATGCAACCGTAAAAGGCTACTTTGAATCTATGGCTATTCTTCACTCACCTGCGACATTGTCATTTAGTAAAGAAAACACTATCACAGATCTACAATAGGGTTTCATAGTGTTCGGTTTATAATTGATTTCAGAGCCATAACATTGTTTAATCTGCATTGCTCAATAGACAATGTGTGCAGTAAACATCAAACTGAAGTAGTTAACATGATACATTTCTAATATTGAGGGGGACAATACTGCACTACAGCCTTTGGCACGTCATAAGAAGACATTAGATTTTAATCCATTCAGATTTAAATCCAAATATGAGTGTAAGGACTGAAATTGAGTATAATCCATCGTATTATGCCCCCCCTCCCCCTCTCCTCCCATTTCTTGGTGGGCCTCACCTTGGCTGTTATAGTTTCTGATGTTCTCTTTGAAGGACACCACCTTCTGGTGTTTCTGCAGCTCTGCGTCAGTGAGCCTGCTTATTTTGTCTGTGAAGAGTTCCTTCACCCTGGTGCTCAGACTGAACATGGCCTCTGGTGGTTCATGGCCAACCTGCATAAATGGAACACGGTAAGGTTATTTGCTCCACTGCCAGAATCACCCACAGCAGAACATTTATACTGTGAATAAACCTTGATTCAATGTATTACATTTTCTTTTAACAGCAAGGACATCCAAACATGGTTTTCACATCAAGAAAAAAACTAAATCGACAGACATCCTATGTGACTGGTCCATTTATAGTCCCCCACCTTCTCACCTGGGAAGCTAGTGTTTCTGACAGAATGTGTCACCATTACTTTACTATTTAATACGAGCGGCATATGTCATGTTTATTGACATCTTATTTCACCGGTAAGTTATGCAGTGTCATTCTTAAATGAAATGAATGACATTTCATGGCAAGTTTTGGCAACAATCTTTCAAAACAGAGTTTGAGTGCTAGCAACTACAGAGATGGCTGTGTCTACAATATACAATCATGGATCACTCTGAACCATAAAAGATACAGTATAAGAACACTCTGAACCATAGAACTATATTATATTTAGGGGTGCGTGCACAAAATATTGATATAAGTATCATATCGCAATATCACATTGCACAATATATCAAAAATGTTGTAGGAAGTACGCAATATACTGATTATTTTGAGAGATGCATCCGTTGGCTGTTTGGCTTAGTTGTTTTTTTTTATTTAGAGAGAGAAGATGCATGGCTGAGGAAGCTTATTACATAATATTGATCGAAGCCTAAAAATTAGTGGCCAAAAGAATGCCTCCTTGATAGCCTCATACCGATGTTGTATGAGTCGAATAACAGTTGAAAACTTGTTTTGATTTGTTACAAATATATTTTGACGCATTTTTCCATAACCTGTTTTTAAAAACATCGAAGTTAATATCGATATTGCAATTTTCATGAGAAATATAACATTTTGTCAATATCGGGCAACCCTAACAAAGTCATAGGCATCAATTGGGTATGGCAATGTATGGCAGCTGCTATACCTTGAGATCAGCAATAAAATATCTTAATTTATTTTGAAAGAGTGATTTAGGCGCTAATTGGGCGCTGGCAAAACACGCTGCCTTCGGATCAAGACTGCCTTCCTCCTCATCAGGACTGATTGGTTGGTAGAACAAGGTTATTGCTCCAGCGTTAAACTTGATGTCATTAATGAGTAGGCTAGGCTTTGGAGGTTAAAATTAAAATCTCATTGTAAATTACTTGTGTATATGTCTCTTGTTTCAGGTGGAGGTGTCTTAATTTAAGAATACTCAGAATATTAGAATATTTAGAATTTCAGTTATAAAATATGTTGAATCCTTTTATACCTGGGAGATGTGTTTATATTTTTTAATAGGGGAATGTAAAAAAATGAATGTCCATGTACTATGTGTTAGTAGTGTTTACTTCTATGGCTCTGGTTTGCCTTTCCTATTGCTAGTCAGGCAAGTGATAACCTAAATCCCACCCGGAAGGCACACATCATAATTTAGCCTTTAGAAACTAAGACGGTAAAGTAAGAGTCTATAAAATAAATACAATTAGCCTACATCTGTTGTGACTTGTTCGATAATGTTAACGAAGTGGTTTATCTCCCGATCCAGGTCCGCACACTCCAGAACCATGGCTTCCAGGTTTCTTATGCCAGAGTCATCGCCTGCCTCTGTAAATTAATAAATAACAGGACATATTAATGTGTCAGTGAAAAAACCTGGTGTGACTTAAAATGTGATAGGGAAGACCTTAATAGATACAAATAACTTACGTTGCGTTTCTGCCAAGCTCAACGCCACATCTGTTAACACGTCCATTGCTGTTCCCATATCTGTCTGACATGACTTCAGACCAGATACAGCTGAACGAACTGTACTCAAAGACATGGTGAGCCCCAAGCTCCTAGTCGTGCGACACCTGGTAAATTACGGTACCGAATACGAACGGTATCGTTAACAAATAATCGTAGTTTACGTACCACGTGTCTCAGTTAAGTTCTTAGTGTGAAACAGCAGCCAGAACTGATTGATGCTTTATTATTTTAAATGTTTTTAAATACTAGTTGAAAATACGGGGAAGTGTGCCACAGTATCCAATACATTAATACTTCCGGGTTATTCCGAACACTGAAAAATAAAAGCCCGGTCAAATAAGTGTTGATTTACATTCATTACTAGCCATCAATGTTTTTGTACTATGATTTAAATATTCAAACAGGATACAGACAACAATTCCACAATTACATTTATTAAAAATACATGTTTTTCATGACAATCAGTCAGCAAGTTATTCAAAAATAACTTTTAATCTAAAATCAAATATTAGTGCAAGACATTAATGGTCAAAACAAATCAAATCAAATAAAAATAATTAGCAAAACTATAAAAAGCAGCAACTTCTAATCGAGAGGCATGGTCGAGATCTTCATAGTACAGTCCTGAACTCATCAAATATGAAACTTGGCACATGGGCTTCAGCAACCTTAAGAAATTCGGAAACAAATATAAAATAGCTTAAATTGAAATAAGGGCAAATAGTGCATCACATAATAGGCATTGCACTCCCAACAGGAAGGAGTAAAGTAATGGATTAATACAATTTGTTCATTTTGTAGAAATGTATCCAAAGCAACTATGCTTTTGTCCCCATCAAGACAGGAACACTATATTTCCTTTTACTGTACTGTAGTAAAATACATTAGTGTGTGAAAACAATATTGCTACCTTGCGTGGGAGTTTTGTGAACTTCACATAGTCTTCCAGGAACATCAATGCTCCCACCACATCAGAAGGCATGTCAGGGATCTTCTGGCTGAAATTGAGATTTAATTGGTGCAAACAGAAAATATTTGATTTAAATCTATATCATAATCAAAGTGATTATTTTTCAATATAATACAATAAAATAACAGAAGAATATTTCTAGAGCAAAAACGTACCTAGTGCATTGTTCCATTACGGAGCGAATAAACTGACCGATGAGAGCCAAGAAATGTGCTGTATATCTTGAGTGGAACTGTTTGAGCAGGGTGAGCAGACCTAAAACCAGGGGGGGCCAGTCAACTGGGTCTGTAGCTTTCCTACACGTCATACCTAGAAAATGCAGGATGATTCTCATTAATACAAATTTTACTTAATACCCAGCTCTATTGTTAAAACAAATTATATACTCTATGTATGTATGATATCCATTTTGGCTTTATGTTTGTTAAATATATCATGACATGGTGTAATATATAATGTGGTATTGTTTATGAGGTTGTATTTACCAAATATTTAGACCTGCTAAAGAACAGATGATTGTTATTATGTCCTGACATGTAAAACCATAGAATACAAAGAGGGTTTCACATGACTGTGTGTGTGTGTGTGTGTGTGTGTGTGTGTATTTTTTTTAATTTTATTTACCTTGGTTCTTGTTGTACTGTAGTTTGGGCAACTGGCCGATAATAAATAGGAAGTTTATTATGGGAAAGTATTGCAGACGCTTTGTGGTGATGTAGATCTGCAAGATGCATGCATACATACACATAAAACACAATTTGTCAGATATCAGATATCACAGTGTCATACTTTCTTACAAAGAAAACAAATCACAATTATTATATTTTTTTGTGTATAAAGGTACATCAGACAGACAGACAGACAGACAGACAGACAGACAGACAGACAGACAGAGGTCTGAACCTTATTAAGAGGGTTGTGAATGCCAGCAGCCTCCAGATAGGCAGTGATATCGTACAAGAGAGTGTTTTCCTCTTTAGGGTATGGCAGAGATGGGTCTTGGTAATGGGCTTCAATATCTGCCAGCAGAGACCTGTACAGATCCACACAGTCAAGAGATCCCAACAAAAATAAGTTGAATGCAACATTTTTAAATGTTGTAGCCACCATGTATCACTAATTTAAAGAAGCTCCGCTGAATTCAACACAATTTATGATCATTTACTTTCTCTCAACTCAGCTTGTGCTATAGCAATCTACAAGTCATGACAACTGGGCATTGTTTGATGAAATGAGAAGAGGCAAATACTTTAATAGAACAAAAACAACATTCTGTTTTGATTTAGATTGATTGTGTTTTCTAATACTGTAATTGAATAAAACCAGTCTGTTTTTGATTTAGATTTGTTTGCGTTTCCTACTGTTAACTATGTTGTTAACTTTTATTAGCCAATTTCTTTTCTGGCTTGCGGCAAAATTGCCATTTAAGTCACAACAAGCCTGCAAATAGAAGCATATGATTTAACTAATGAAGGTAGAGTTGGTGCAGATTTTATTCTGTATAGCCACATTAAGGTATAGTGTTTGTCCGTAAATTTTAACAGTTGAGGTTGAGAGCAGACTGACTTGTTGAGGTTATCCAGAGCAGCCGCCAAGTGTTTGGAGTCAAACTTGCAAGAGTAGTTGAGCTCATGAGCAATCTGCTGTCTGAGAATCTGCATCTGACCAACCTGGTAAGAACAATTTTAGTAAAGTAAAAAGCTCTCTTTGGGAAATATCTTGCTGTTAGAGTTCAGGAATAAGACAAAAACAGTTGCAAACACAAAAATTAAGTAGAGGGGTCCGTGTATGTGAGTATAAATCGTTTTCACGTCAAAATGTAACATGAACAAGAGTTTTATTCTTTTTTGTAAAAAACTGAAAAATTGATTTTGATTTGTTTATTTCGTTATCTCATTTTTTTTAATCAGTAAATCATAAAACAACTTGATATTAAAATGTTTTTTCTCTCAACAGCTCTGCCACTAATTAAGGACTTATAAAAAGTATGTCTCTCATGCACAAGCACATACAGAAGAACTTATACTGGTGTTTAACTCAATGGTTTCTAGTAGTCTTATCTGTTCTTGAATTCTGAGTCTATTTGAGACATTGCACTTTTAAAACACACCTCTTTAGAAATTCTATTCTTTATAAAAGGTATAATATAAAGTGCTTGGATGTTCAAGTTTCTTAAATTCATGTAGTAAACCCCACAAATTCATATATTTAAGACATATTACCGTATGTAATGTAAGAAGCAACAGGCAACATTTGGGGTTGAATATGATTAGACTGTGTGGTACAAACACGTTGTATCACAAAGAACTGCAGCTAAGTACACATGGAGTGAAACCTACACAAAGGGAGCTCTCTGCGAACAGACCTAAATCAAATTGAAAATGTGGTGTGTCTGTGTAGGGGGGAGGGGGGCAGTGCTCTGACAGTATAATATGAAATAAATGCAAGGAATTATACTCGCGTACATGGACCTAGAGCACATACATAGGTTAATTATTGGTAATCCCAGTATATGACTGGGTTAATAATGTGCATTTTTCTTAAACAAACACAAGAATATAACATCTGGTACCTTCATTATTGCCTCCAAGTACGGCCCCCAGATCTTCTGAGTTTTGGCCACAGCATTGGTGTAAACCTTGTTGGCATTAGCTAAAGTATTAGGAAATAAAGCATGATACACATTTTTTTACAACACATAAACAACACATCCTGAGAAAGAATTGCCATTTAATGAATGCACTGTACTTACCCACAATGCCCTTTACTGGGTTAACAGTTGTCATCACGGACTTAAAGATGTCCAAAACAACTTTGTCCTTCAAGATAGTCTTCTGAATCATTGTCAGGAAGTTCTAATTAGAGTAACAGGTTATTCAGTTAAAAGGCCTCTATTATAAAGTCTACATGTTCCCAATAATTGGTTGTGTTGTCTGAATGGACCTAATAAGACCGGAGACAGTTAGCTAAACCCCCTCTCTTGTTATGAGACTATCAAGAAGGGCTGCTTACCTGCAGCTCCTTCACAATCATGAAGCACAGCAGACGGTCCAGTCCGTTGAGGCCAAATGTGCCCAAGGTGTCCTGGATCTCTGAGAACAACTTGTTGTTTGTCACTTCCTGACGGCTCTTCAGATCATACCAGGTGTTCATCGGATCGATGAAGCACGTCACCCTGGACATTTTCAGGGATTGTGTAGGTCATTGTCCATGTAGAAGAACTACATCTCAGCTAATGTATTAAACTCAGGTTAGACCAACATGACACAGACACAAAGGGAAACAATTATTAGGGAGCGACCCCAATTTAGAAGTACTTGGGATCAGTAATCCGGAGGATTTCTCTACAGAGGCGTCCAATGAAGGTGGCAGACTCATCCACTGGAGGGAACTTGGGGATGGGGATGTGGGTGGACTGGTACACACTTTCCCAGTCCTGGATCTGTAAACCAGTCCATTTATGAGGTCAAACATTACATTAGGCAGCCCATGTGTGTGTGTTCCACCCCAACCCCATAATAAAAGGCTACAATACACAAATCAAATAAGCAAAGTAAACATGAATTGACAGTCATCAATACGGTGTGTTTGCTAAGAATAGTCTCTAGAAAAAGGAAGATTAACTAATGCTGCCAACCTTGGTTCTGAGGAAGCTGTTGCACTCCTGCTCCACATTGTAGTTTATAATTCGCGACACCTCCTCCTGCCAAATCTTAAGGCCATATATGCTCACATAGTCCTGGATGTACTCAAAAGATCTGTAGAAGCCGTCCATAGTGGCGGCCATCTCCTTCAACTTTGGCATCAGTTCACTAGTCTGAAAGACAGTGTTAAAATCCATTACACAAAAATTCACATTATCTTGTTATGTGTCAAAATAAGGCAATAATAAATCTGCACTTTTCTATATATACACCTTACAATATATAACCATTTGTATTCTGTTCTTGTGTTCTGCAGGTCCTTTGCGGAACACAAATAAATGTCGACATTTATTGACCACACATGCCAAGAAAGATCGACATCAGGTAGAAGGCTACAGGTAGTCACCATGCATGGCCCTACAGAGCTGACAAGTGATGCAGACCACTGCACAAGGCCCGGCAGGTCTCAGGTATTACAGTTGAGGCGGATGAGGTGGTCTCACCTTGGCCTTGGGGTTGAAGATGAGTCCCTTATGCAGAGCATATGCCACCCTCCTCACCAGCTCCTTCCTGATGCCGTCCTCCAACAGCTGCTTGGGATCCACCTATATCCAGTACTAAGTCTTTTTTACTATGCTTGAATTCTTTTACAGTATGCATAGACCTGCTGCCACGTGACTGGCTTATTAGAGATTTTGCTTAACAAGCATGAAGTGGAAACTGAGTATACATTATAATTAAGGATTTGTCACCATCCATATGAACCAAACCGTTGCCAAGTGGTAGAGAAAAGGTAATGGGATGTCCTTTACCTTGGTATCCTTAATTATAATGTATACTCAGTTTCCACTTTATGCTTGTTAAGCAAATATCCATATCGTAGCCATGTCTTCAGTATATCACAAATCTCCATATGACCATTGAGTATATAATAATACCTTGATGATGCCAACCAGGGTGGTCTTCATCATAAGGATGCCCTCAGTGAAAATGGAGATGGCGTGTGTAAGCTTCGCCACCTGCAGCAAAGCAGAAAAGATTATGACGCCCAATTAAACACTGTTGAATTGTAAACTATCACACAACGCCTGCGTCTGCGCATTCTGACCAGGCGGAGATGTTGGTGGAATATTTGGTTTTATTTAACACAAAACTAGCACTATGGATGGATTCTCCCTGAACGGCAACCCCACGCCCATTTTAGCGCAAGCAATGTCACGTCAAGCCGTGAAATTAGCAAACGCAGGCAAGCGAAAAACAACATTGTCGCTATACATCTTCATTAGCACCATCAACACGGAAAGTCGAGCTTTCTAATCTAGCTGTTTTACGCTCATGCTTGTAATGTCGAGAGAAGAGAACACCATTTTGTCCAATCAAAGGCACTAATTCACCTCATAGCGAGCCCCCAGCTGAGAATAGTCTTTCAGCTTGTCCTTGTCCAGCCGTGTGGGAACCTCCATGATGTCATGGATCTGCAGCTTGATGATCTTGGCCAAAGAGGTGAACATGCTCTCCGGGATGATCTGCAACACCTGGAAAATGGAGGGAAGGGGTATGTGTATATATATTATTCATTAGCAAACTAATTGCTTTATTATAGTGAGGCAATCAGTTAGTGAGGAAATAAGGCAAGACACTTAATCCCTACCTGTAATTTGCTTTAGATAAAAGTGTAATTGGATAGAATAATGTATAGTAACGGTACATTATTAATACCTATGCTTCGACCTAGGAAAACCACTACAGTGATAGTGAGCTAAAGTATGAGCGATGTTAGAAATGTGAGAGTGTGATTAAGAACCATTACATTAGAGAATCTAGACAAATCTACCAAAGTACAATATACCTTTCTGACATAGGCCACCAACTCTCCAGAGTAGAACTGGGAAACACTCAGTAGATCAGGGCTGTTGGCCTGGTTGATGCGCAGCAATGGGAGGTCCAAAGCAGATGCCAGCTAGTCATATAAAATAATTTACTATCAACCAGTGTAGAAACGGAACTCTTACTATATGTGTCATATTTGTACGTTTGTATTGCTTTGCGAATGTTTGCTATTAACCTTTAGAAACGTGGCTCTCAGTTTGGTGACCATTGAGGGATTCACTCGAATGCTCTCCTGCATAATGGATGTGAAACTGCAGAGAAAGCAGAACACATGCTTAGTTAAGACACAATAACCAAACATGTTACAGGGCAGAGCTACGCACGAAGCTGAAACCACTTCACAACATCTGTAATCTTGATCACTAGTCGCTGAGAGCCAAACAGACTGTCTAGCATCTGTCTCTGGCTGAACATGCGAGACACTGTATCTGCATGTTAAATATGTGCAGATAAGTGACAGTAGCATGTGTCACATGAGGCACTTCAGTCTAAACTGATGCCGTTTGCTGTCTATCAGTTATGTGTCAATTTTATGGATAATTTATTCACGCATTCACAGAATCTCCTAGACGGATATTTCACTCTTCTTGACAATCAAAATTAATGTCTCGTGTACGGGTTGGTACCTGTCAATGATCTGCCATGCGTAGGACAGGTCTCCAATTATCTGCATGGTGATGAGGACCTCCTCCTTGATGTTGATGGTACGAATCATCTGGTGCAGGAACTTTCTCGTGTCGGCCAGGAACTGACACACCTGTAGGTTAGACTCCAGCTGATGAAACTCCTGGACCTAGATTCAATAGAGAGAGAAGAAAAAATATTTAGTGAAAATACACCTTCAAAGCAAATGTGAAACCGTTAAATAGAATATAAAAAATATCTAGCCAATTTTATTATCACATAAACTATCCCTTTAAGATAATAAAATAAATCTTGTGCAGAGTTATCTAATTACATGGGTTTGCAATCAATGGCGGTTTAATGCTACACTCCTATATACTGCTCACCTCAATGAGGGCTTGAATGAGCTGCACTGTCTTTCTACCAGCAGTAGTCGAGTCCTCATAGTTCAGAGACTCAATCTGTTTAGAGATTTCTCTGAACCACGCCTGTAGATTCTCTGTGGAGAGCACAGTGTCAAAGAAGGGCAACAAGGCACATTATACAAAAACTAAATACAAAATAACGATTCAAATCAAATAAAAACGTCCGTCCCTTACATCTAACACCACTGCAATTATTGTACATGCCCAAATTACATCATGTATTGATTACTGCAACACTGTCCTTTATGGCCTTCCTAACAAGCTCCTCTATAAACTTCAGCTGGTCCAGAATGCAGCTGCCCGCGCCATCACCAGAACACCTTACATAGAACGTTTTACTCCGGTCGTCCAACAGCTACATTGGCTCCCTGTTAAACATCGTATAGACTTCAAGACTCTGATGCTGACCATCAAGGCTCACAACATAGCACCTCCGGACCGTACCTCTCTGATCTCATTCACATCTGCACACCCTCCCGCACCCTTAGATCCTCCTCCTCCTGCATCAATCTCACCATTGCACCTGCACGCTTAACCACCGCGGGGTTTAGAGCTTTCTGTTGTGTTGCCCCTTGTCTCTGGAGCTCTCTGCCACACAACATCTAGAACAGACTCTCTCCCTATATACCCAGCCTAAAAACACACCTATTCAAAATGGCATCCTGTAGTCTTCACTTTAGCAGGCACATTTGGTGCAACATACTAGCTACTTATGCCTGGGACTTTCGTCATCTAATTTAGCTTTAATCCACACAGGGAGCAAGCGGGGGTAACTATGAAACTTGCTTTCAGGTAGGCAAGGCATGTCGGGGATCGAACCCTGAACCCTTATTGACCAGCACCCCAAACAACCAGGCTGCCCTGCTCTCTTCTCAAACACCACACTGGAACACACCGTTTTTCTCCACCCTGGTGAGAGGTTTGACGCCAGAGAAGACCTCAGCCAACTCAGTCATCCTCTCAGATCCCTCCTTTTTGTAGCTCTCCCATTTGATCTGCTTCTCTGACAGCATTTGCTTGAACATCTGGAGAAGAGGCACAGCAGATGTTATGCCAACAAGGAATGATTAGTCAAACCACATGCATAATGACCACATTAAATGGGTGTCCTATGACAGAGCGACTGGCCATATGTTACTGTGTTACAGTATGTAAATAGGAAACATGACACTGTTTTGCTGTATCAATTTGTTTCTGCATTCATTATAGTTTCACATGCCTCTGAACTCAGGTGTGCCCCTATTGGCCAGTGAACTGCATTGCAAGTTATCACAACTTTTGCTTGCTACGTCAAACTGATTGCAAATAAGCCATAAGAGGCGAAACAACATTATATCTCATAATTCACCATGACCCTGTGTTCGTCAACAAACACACCAACGTGTTTTATGGCTGCTAAATGACCTGCACCTCTTTCAGTGTGAACTCAAACTGGGCAGTGTCTAGCAGGAGCTGGAAGAGGGTCCTGGGCTTGTACTTGGAGTCGCTGATCACTTGATCCTTGATCTGACGCAGGCGCTTGTTGTTGAGATCGGAAACTATAAAAGGTGGGGGGGAAGGGGCAACACAAGAATAAATCATTTGACTTATTTCACAATATATTTCTATAATGCACAACATGGCGATAAAAAAAAACTTTCCTTATGATGATTGACATTTTGTCAAATTTACATGCATGCATGCAGGCAAAAGTAAACAAATAAAAAGTATTTCCGGTAGAGCCTGCTTATTAGCCTCACCTGACTCCGCAGAGTGCAGCATGAGCCACCGGATGGCGACATTGCAGTCCCTCAGAGTGTTGAGCAGTTTGGGAATGTTGTCCAAAACAATCTCCTCACGGAGGAAACCTTCCTTGAGTAACTGTTGCACTTGTGGCTTCATGTTATCCACACCTACTGCGTAACGGCACGCCTGAACCAAAACACAGATTTGCACAAACTTCTGTAAATATTAAAAGCTTCTTTAAAATAAAGTTAATCCTTAATCTCTACAATTAGATTTAGAAGCAAAAGAGGACAACCAACTATTCTGCTTGAAATGTTTAATTCCAGTGGTAATCCCTCAAGGATGAAATGAGGTGGAAGGCTGTGTGCTACCTGCTCTTTGATGTTGGCTGTGTCCAAGGTGTAGTTCAGAGCAGTCTTAGCAGCTTTGTAGGGCTCCCAGGCCTCCACTAGGTTCACTGTGATACCCATATATATACTGATTACCTATGGACCAAGAATTCAAAACATGTTAACACAGCAGCACCAATTCCGTACAGTCACACAATTGAATCATATAACATGGTCCTGTATCAGTTTTGGCGGTACATTGAAAATGATCTGAACAGAATAAATGCCTAGTATGTGGCTGGTCTAGTATATTATAGTCAGTATACCCAGTTGTCAGGGAAGTACTTGTCTACAATCTCCCTCATCTTGGCCTGCTGGGTGTGCAGTATGGAAGGGGTGAAGTAGAGGCAGACATACAGCATGGCTGCTTGGTTAGCCAGCGCAGTACTACGGTGCTCAGGTAAGGGATAGGCAGACACCTGATAAACAAACACCAGGCAAATCACATGTATTATCAAGAATGCTTGCTAACGTCAAGCTCAAATCAAAACAAACTCCCTCAGAAGCTCCGCCTCACACATTGACATGTGTTGCAAAGCCAAGGGCATTGTTGTGAGCGGTGTTCGTCACTCGGTTACCGAATTATTTTTTCAGCACGCACAGAAAACAGTAAGATATCAAAATGGAAGGAGATATTTGCTGAAATTGACAAAAAAAATGTATTAGCTAACAATTATTTTACAATACCTTTATACTGTTAAATTGAACCATAAAGAAAATAAGGAATAGTCTTACATTTCAGTGACCCAACAATAATAATTAAAAAATAAATTATTTTGCGGCCATTAGAAAAAAAAAGGAAAAAAAAGTTAGTTTTTTTGTTTCACACACAAGAACACGAGAAACCCCTTCCATACCTGAAAATATGAGAATGTGACCAACCCCCTCCCTCAGCTGACTGTTAAGTCAGTTGACAGTAGCAAATCTAGGTGACTGTCATGTTTTAGAGGTGCTATTTCACACTGTATTTACACAGTGGGACACATTGTCAGATTGTGCCTTTATGCTTCATAAAGTCAAGCTTTGAACACGTTATTAGTCCAAAACTATTCTCTTACTTGATTGTAAATGTCATCTGAGCGCAGCCTCCCGATCACCATGCTGACAAAGGTGGCGCTAATGGGGACTCTCTTGAAGTAGCTCTCTGGGTAGTTAGCAGGCCGTTTGGCACCAGGCTGATTGGAATAGCCTGTGCTGCGCAGCAGCTTACAGATGTCATCCAGGTTGGAATCAGCCGATGAACGGGCAGCACTGGAAGCAGAAATGTTGAGAAAATAAACATGGTTTATCATGTAAACCTAGCATACTATAGTTCTGTGTGACACCATTGTACAACCCCAGAAGAATTAAAGGAAATTGTATTTGCAAATATGTGTGTAAATAAAGTGTGATACAACACAGTGGTAAAGACACTATACCAACGTTATTTGAAGCATGTTGCAGTCATCAGATTTGAAACAACTGTGTAGTTTCACTAAACAATTAAATTAACAAGGTAAAACATCAAATAATGTGTTTCCGATATAGGTTTAATACAACTGTTAAATCACTCAATTGTTTGGTTGTTTGTATTTACGTATACTAAGTGTGTAGGTGTGTTAGCCACAGTCAGACATACTGTACCTGTATCTATAATAAGACACCAGCATCCTCTCCCGAACCTCTCCTTCAATCTTTTGGTCAATAACCAGCAGCATGACACCATACAGGTACAACGCCTCACACTGGGTAGAGAGTAAACATAACACTTTAACGGCACCTAAACAGAACGGAGGGCATAAGCACTACTCACAATTAAAAAGCTATGATAACAGCCTAATGATGTGTGTGTACATACTAGCAGCTGCTTTCCATCCTCATTTAGAAGCACAGTCTCCAGAGTCTGCTGAATATACACACCCTCATGTAGGTCATCCAAATGCCTGGGCAGAAACGCATGTTTACATTTAATTTAAATAATGAATTAATTAATTCCTTCATTCATTAACCAATCAACCAATCATTATGGTTAGGGTTAAGGCTATGTTCTACATTTTTTAAAGAGCACATATTTTAGTACACTGTGTGTAATAAAATATGCACAGTGCAATACCACAGCACAATACAATGTTTCTATTATTTATATTCCAAATTGTGATGCGAAAAACCAAAACTCAATCTTTAAAATAAGTTAAATTAATTACTGAAACATGAACACCTACATGAATGTAATAATAGACTTCAAAACTCAACCACCTGGCAGTGGTATTATGGGATGTCGTACCTATTAAGGTCCATTATGTATTTGTGAACGCTTTCAAAAGCCAGGTAGAACCTTGAAAGGATCTCAATGTTATTCTCTCTGAACTCTTCATCCAGGTCCTGAAGCTCTGGTTTAGCTTCCAACTTTCCATCATAGTACTCTGGACCCTAGAACACACAGACTCATCTAATTCAGCAATGCAACACAGAAACTGTTTAGTACTCATAAACCCAGAGAGGGCATGGCATTTCATCAGAGACTTACAGGGAAAATCGATTACAGCAACTATTATACTTAACTGACTCAAACTTAAGTCACTTGTGTGTGTGCAGTTAGAATAATATTGAGACTTTATATCCACCCCACCAACCTATTTTAAAGCGTACCTTGAAATAGCTGAAGTCACAGATGATGTCTCCATATTTCTGCTGGTCACTTTTGTCCTTGAGCCTAAATACTGTGGGGATAAAGTCTGAGAGTCGCAGCAGCTCTGCTATGATGGCGTTTCCTCTAGATACTATCCTAAGGATGGCTTGACCACAAAGGTTGTTCTCTGCGAGAAAGTCAACCATAGCGATGCAGCAGGCAGTCTGCCTTGTGATTGTTATTTGTGCGGCACGCCTGTAAAAAACGATGTAGACTATGTTTCACTGTCAAATCTACTGTAAACAAAACAACTGTGTACCGGTAATGTATCACCACATACTGTTAGCCGCTAGCCTAACGTAGTTACATGGATTGCATGATGATGATCCTAACTGCTGATTATGAATCTAATTACAACATTCATGACTAATCCATAAAACAATCACACTCAGAAAATGTGAATTTACCTTAAAATGTAAATGCTGTAAAGGTATTTAATCGACAGTCAACATTTTGTTTCCTTGGGTTTTCTGCCTTACGATTCCTGTTTACTTCCACATGACAAACCACATGACTTCGCCTGTGGGTGTGTTTGATTTTAGTGAGTTAGTACACCGACAGTGTGAAGAATACTCAGCGTTAAGGGAGTGTTAACCGTATAGGTTCGTTCCCATTAGTACAATCTGACATATAAACGTGATTAAAACAAATAGGCTCTAATATTAAACCTACATTTACAAATGAAAATTGTAACACAGATAGGTAGCGAGTGACCAATATACGATAGTTTAATCTTTGTCGCCATCTATAGGAAGATTATCTACCTATAGAGGGCAACAGAGATCCACAGATTTACCTCCAATGAATCAATGTGACAATCTCGTGAATGGATATGTAACTCGAATGGAACTGGCGGGGAGAGAAGTAAAATCAAAATGTGTTTTTCCACATAATAACATGTATTTGTCTGGATTTTAATGGCCTTTGTGTTTTTAATGTATTATTATTGAAAACCACTTAATTTATTATATTTTATATGTGAATGATGAATAACACAGCTTTTTTGTAAAATCATGGTTGGACTCCATGCCTTAACACTATTCTACTGGTAAGCTAATGAAATGTTAATGTGGACTGATTCAAGGAGTACATTTGACCTTGTCACACCTTTCACTGTTGGAGTAGGCTACATGGTTTAATCTCAAGCCTCCATTTCCCTGCTATTTGTTTAATGCTAAAAAAAAGAAACCCTGTTAATATTCCAATAAATTACAGTTTGCATGCAGCCAACGTGAATGTGCCTTTTGTGTTACCCGCCTGTTGCTTTGCTGCTGCAGTGTAGCACAGGCAAACCTAAACAATTAAACTGCTAAGCAAAGCAAATGCATGCTACCCTGCTGAGCGACACAGAAGACGTTCAGCGCCCTTGAGAAGAGAGACAAGAATGGTAGCGTTAAAAAACAGTAGCGATTAAGTCACAAACATGTTCCTACTCCATTGCCCTTAACACTGTGTCCCTGTGTTCACTAACTTTACGACCTGGTTGCTAATATGCTGGCATCAAAAATACAGCACAAATAAAGTATGAGGTTTTTAAAATGTTTGACTGCAGTGCAACGCTACTCTGCTGTGAATGTATTATGCAAAGACGGAACTATATTTATAGTGATTTAAGAGGTTATGGCTTAGTTTATTAATTTGTTGACCTTTGTTCCCTTAACCAAGGCATTGATGGGCCTTGTTTCCTGAGTTTCAGCAGTCAGTGACTGCTGAAATACATAGAGCATTCACACATCACAATGCAAAGTGTCAAACAGAAAACAGCAAAAATAGAGCGTAGTACACAAAGACATAATACACAAATAGAAAATATTATTATTATTGTTATTATATACCTATTAAGTATGTATGTATAAAAGAAAGAGCATTGGGAGTAGGACTTGGGAAGCAGATATTGTAAAACCTTTACAGATTTACATAAGCGTGTGCATGTGTGTGTGTGTGCGTGCGTGTGTGTCTGGGTCCACGGTGCGCACAAGCACACACACACACACACACACGCACACACACAATATTCTTCCTCTTTGCAGACTAAATCCCATCATTTTTTATTATTTATGAACAGAAATTACTCTGAAGATACGGTAGAAGGGGCTCACAATAAAGATAATGATAATTGTGATAATTATTTCCAATGAATAGCCTGGCTTTCCATGTAGCTCATTTACATGCTGATGAGATGCATACATGGACTAAATGTAATGCCTTAGATATAATGCCCTAGATTAAGAAAGTCTAAACATTTTTATACAATATAATTTTTTTGTTGGCTGTATTCATTTATAAATACACCCTCTGTTGACCTCATCCTTGAATTTTAGCTCATTAAATAATGCATAGCTATCCAATAATTAAAGTGATGTTGATTTTTGTAGTACGATAATTGGAAGAGGGGAAGAACCATCTGGCAACAACAGCTGCTACTTCTATTTGACCTGTAAACCAATGAGTTGGAAGGCATGATTCATTTTGAGGTTGCAAGATCTTTTCATTCGTGTTTCCCACCAGAGAGTATGGACGTCAGGTGTATATCAAACGGTTCTCAACCTAAATCCTTGAAACCCCTGCCTTTTCAAAACCCCCTGGCTTCTGAGCTTTGGGATGGCGATGCCTCTATTTGTCACTGCAATCCTTCAATTTGCTGCCTGTCTTGATACACCCCCGATGAGATTTGTGCAATTCAGCTTCAGCTTGGATGGATGAGGTTCCACACCAAGGTTGTCACTCTCAATCAGGACGGTACAATACAATATATCACAGTCTCCAAGGCTGACTTCACAACTCTCTAAGGTACACACATTACCACATTTTATTGTTGGTAATAATGTTGTAATTTGATTATTTTTTGAATAGTTGCAGGCTTCTGTTGAATATGTGTGTTTCCCATTTACACAACCCATATGGTTGAATTAAACACACAAATTATAGACCATGGCAAATTACCCTTGCACTTATTTATTTATTTATTTATTTATTAACAAACTGTAGTGACAGGCCATCTTTTTAGGTGCTTGGCTGGCTGGCTGGCTATCTTGGAAAGCTATGCTGACCTGGGTGCATCCAAATTAGATTTTGGCATGGTTGCATGTATCAAACAGTGGGTGTGCTGCTCCACTTCATCAACATGGTGATCTCGAAGTTGGCAACGTTAAGCCCAGCAAGCACAATGCACCAGCGAGGAGGGGGTAGCTCCATGTTCTCATTAAGCTGCACATAATGATGGGACAAAATCAAACACAAGATGTTTACGATTTGTGCGTCCACTAGTTTTGATTACATTTTGTGTGCCTGCACAAATTCTGTATCTATCACGAGGGCTTTGAAGTGGGGAGTGTATTTCAGCTTCCTGCAAGCACATCAATACGTTTGCAGTCCATCAAGATGAAGGGGCTCTCCAATCCACAGTGCTGCTAACTCACATGTAGAGCCCACTTAAAAGTAGTAGCCTTAAAATCCAGTGATATATAAACAAAGCATGTCTGATCTTTTGTAGCGGTGAGAGCTCAGGGCTATCTATCTAGATCACACAAGGGGTCTTTCCTATAAATCATTTGGAGGGATGAAAGAGGAAAAGATGGCAGAAAAGCCTAAAAGCAACACAAAAATTGAGATAAAAGAAATAAAGAAGAAACAACGTTTAGACAGAAAAAGAGAGAAACAGATCTTATATACAATATGTCCGAGGGATGGAGTGAGACAGGTTGAGAAAAGAGAGGTATGCTGTATCAGCTAGGGACCTCGGAATCGAAGTTACAGGTCAGAACCATAAAGCTGGCCAACAACTCCCGTGGAACACAACTGCAAATTCCTCCTTGCCTTCCCCCTCCAGTTCACTGCAAAATTATGCCTAGTCTTTCAGATGGTTAGGTTTATAAAGTGGTAGCTAGAACAGACCCGACTGACTGAGGTCAGCCTATTAGATCCTCTCTCAGGACATTTTCCATTATATTCCAGATCATTCGAAATATTCCAGATTCTGAATATACATATATATGTATACTTATATTATATTATATTATTGATAATATACAATTATTTACAATATAATATAGGCATATTCTAATATTCAGTTGTAGCATAGCATGGGCCTAGCCTAGCCTATGTTTTTTGCTAAAAAGGTTTTAGTCAGCTAGTCGTAAATCAACTGGATAACTCCCCGACAAGAGTCGCTGAGCATGAAAATGTATGCTATTCATAACCCATTTCTATGATGGCCACTAAAACAAGCCATGAGTTAGAAAACAATACATTAAAAACAACTATTGGAGTATCATAGGTAGTCTATGCAAAGCCCATTACGATTTTATTCGGAAAATACAACATTTTTAATTTGAAGTGCGAAAAAACAATGACCCGTGTTCACAGGGCTCTGCTGGTGAATTTTTGAGGCCGCTGCCTTTATTCGATTCCTTTGGTTGTGAATGGGTGCACTGTATGCCCCGCCCGCTTTAGATTTGCAGAACACCAATGGAAACACACAATGCTTGGTAGCTGAACGTCACATCTTCAGCGGTCGTCGTGTGGTGAAACTGCCGTGCCGTGCTTGCTTTGCAGTCTTTCAGAATACCTCGTACGGGAACTAAAAGGTAAACACCTTACTCAACTGAACAAATGAAGGATTCTTTTTTAATTTAAGTCTTGCGCCGATACTAAATAATACGTTTTAATTGTTTGAGGAGACTGTTTTTTGCAAGGATGAAGAACTACTGCTGGTTTCCTAATCGGCATGCAATCAAAGCCACTTTGATACGACCATCCAGCTAACAAGCTAACGGGGACTGTTTTCCTAAACTAGCCAGCTAGCTTGGTTTGCTAGCTGGTTCCGCTGAAGGAATTTACAAGATAATTTAGCTAGTAGATCTACAGATAATACCTGGTTTCTAAACGTTTGAATTAAGGCTTTTTCCCTGTCCTACTTTAGATCCGGGTATGTAAAATGTTTCCTGTTCATTTGATCACTTGTTCACAAAATCCCAAGAGGGAATTTACTGTCCAGACAGAAACTCTGCCCTCACCTTGCTGCTTTATAGCTCAAAGTTTGCAGTGATTCATAGTACTGTTATTACTAGTTAACATTTGTTCCAGTCATGCTCGTTAATAGCTAGAATGAAAATCTAACGAAATAAATATTATAGGATTATTATTATTATTATTATTATTATTATTATTATTATTGTTATTATTATATTGAAGGGTGCCATTTACCTAAATAATATATTTGGCTCGCTATACTGTGTAAAAATCTATAGCCATATACGGTCGTTAACAACTATTGACAAGAAGAGTGGATGATCATTACACATCGCCCACATGCACTGGATCAATCACTGGACTTGTGAAAGCCATCTGAAGCAGAAGGTGGGAGACTGTGCGAAACATTTGCAGCCTCGGGGAAGATGGCGGAGCGATCCCATTGGATGTGGTGAATCTGAAACTTCTGAAGTCAATTCATTTACCCCAAAACTTCTCAGCCCCGACATTTGGACACATGCAGGCCAAAAAACGGTACTTAATTCTGTTCTCCGCAAGTGTGTGTCTGATTCTGCTGTTCTGCTTTGGAGGAATACAAGGCCCGCTATCCAAACGGGGTCCCAGCCGTCGTGATGACCGCAGCTTTAAAGGGTCGCTGTGGCATCGCTTCTCGGGGCCACTGCACCCGTTTACCCCCTGGGACCAAGTTGATCCCGCAAACTATAATGGTCACATATCCCCGCAACAGAAGAGAGACACTATATCAAGTGTGTACACCGGTAAACGCTGCAGAATGGACTCCTGCTTTGATTTCACCCTGTGCAAAAGCAATGGATTTAAAGTTTACGTTTATCCCCAACAGAAGGGGGAAAAGATATCTGAAAGTTATCAAAACATTTTGTCCTCCATTGAGGGCTCTAGATTTTTTACCTCTGACCCAGGACAGGCCTGTCTGTTTGTCCTTAGTTTGGACACTTTAGACCGAGACCAGCTGTCCCCTCAATACATTCACAACCTAAAAACAAAAATTCTGAACCTTCCGCTCTGGAATGGGGGTAAGAATCACATCATCTTTAATTTGTATTCTGGAACATGGCCAGACTACACAGAAGACCTTGGCTTTGACATCGGCCATGCCATGTTGGCCAAGGCCAGCATTAGCACGGAGAACTTCCGGCCACATTTTGATGTCTCTATTCCCCTTTTCTCCAAAGACCACCCTAGGACTGGTGGGGAACGGGGCTATCTGAGACATAACACAATTCCCCCTTATAGGAAATACATGCTTGTATTTAAGGGAAAGCGGTACTTAACTGGAATAGGCTCAGATGCTAGAAACGCTTTATATCACGTGCATAACTCTGAAGACGTGGTTCTCCTCACCACCTGTAAGCATGGGAAAGACTGGCAGAAACACAGGGATGCTCGCTGTGATAAGGACAACGCAGAGTATGACAAGTAAGTTATATACTTTTGAATGTCATAATGGGTTGTTGCTAATAAGCAAAATCACTGGCACATAATGTTATCTAGGCTATCTAGGATCTAGGCTATGCCCTTAAAGACCTCATGTCTTGTCGTTGTGTAATTGCTTTATCTTACATCAAGTTTTCCTCAAGGCTAGTTCTCTTTCTAATATGCCCCCCCTGCCCCTTTTTTTTTTTACCAGTTATTCCATGTGAGGCAAATATAACTGGGTTGTTACAAGATTGGAAACAAGGGGTTCTGCATTAATCTAAATCAATGTGATATCCCAGTGTTTAGCATTACATTAATTCAATTGCAATATTCAGAATGTTTTAACCTTTTCAGTGCTATAATAGTAGTAGAATCACCAAGACACAGATGCCACGTTCAAATTTCTCTCCCGGTGTTCTAATGATATCATATGATACACAGGCAGTGAAAATGGTAGACGGGCTACTTTCCAAAGGTATTTCTCATTACTCTTTATTTTTTTATGGCCTAGTTGCCATAAAGTGGCCTAGGTTCTAGTATTAACCAACTGTATGGTTCAGACCAGACAGTTTCTTGGACCCAATTTCTCATTTCTAATGAGCAAACTGGCATCTGTCTCCCTGCTTCAGCCAGCTACATGCACTCCATGACCCCCCCCTGTCCCCCATCGCAGTATTGTGTTGTGATGGTGACTATACGGCACTGGGTGTTTGACTGACTCTTGGATGGATTATCTTAGACAAAGCACTGGTGCCAGTTAGGGGAAGCCAGTGTGGCACCTGTTTGTTCAGTCATCCATTCATATCAGCCTGGAATGCTGCAGCCCCTATCGGTGTCCTGTGTGCACTCTCAGCTGGGGTCTGTGAGAGGGGTGGGGGTGGGGGTCTGGTTTGAGAGTCCCTTCGGCACAGTTAGGTTTTCATTTATTTATTGATGTATTGTTAATTGATAATAGGATGGTGATGTTTTTTGGTTTATTATATTGTCTGTAATGCCACTGAAGAAGTATCATATTCAGGGGCTGTGTTTTTTGGCGTTGCTATCATATTGGGGAAATGGGTAGAAAGTCAGCATAAACATTTCTTATTTCAACTTTCAAATAATGTTATTTAATATTATCTTTATCCTCAATTCACATATTGCCACACACATCCACTTGCTGTTATAGTGCCAAAACAATAGGCCTAGTGTTTATATAGGACAGGGTTCCCCAATCCTGGTCCCAGAGGGACAGGCCCTGCATGTTTTAGATGTCTCCCTGCTCCAACACACCTGATTCAAATGGTTGTGTTGTTACAACAAGCTATTAATTTGAATCAGGTGTGTTGGAGCAGGAAGACATCTAAATCAAGCAGGGCATCGGACCACCAGGGGGGCAGGGTCTGACTCTAGGCTTGAAGCAGCCGTGACGTGTGCCAACAGGTGGTACTACAGCCTATAGGACCAGACATCAATACACAACCCAGTCATAAATTATTGAGCGGTTTAACTGCTCCGCACATTTTTTTTCAGGAGCAGCACTTGGTACATATGGTGCTTAATAATATTCTCTTGGTGCTGATGTGCATATATTTTTTTCTAACAATGTCAATAAAGCCAGTTTGGACGATTGTTTGTCATGACGTAGTAATCATGCAACATATAGTCCAACGCTCGTGCCTGAGCTGCACGTGCATTTCTTTTGCACGAGCAACAAGCGGCGTATTTGATCCTACTTTTAGTGTAAATGCTAAATATTAAAACAAAACATGCCTACAAATAGGTCTGTCATGATAATTACTATATTGCCTTATCGTGCAATATATGGAAATAACTTGTAATTTTTCTGACCGCTAATATTGAATTTACAAGTGTGTTTCTGACATAAGACATAAGTTAAGCATAAGTTAAGATGCACTGTTCCTTCCTGTCATTTTATGTTGTACTATGACGCACATGCACAAGGCTTGAGGTCGGGAACTCCAGTGTCGCAGGTTGCAACATAATATTCTGTTTGTACTGCGCATGTGTCAAAAGAGCCACTTTGCCAATATGGCGACACACTTAATTAGAAAATCGCGCCTCACTGCGACAATGAGCAAATACTTGGTAAGATCGAGCTGCCATTTTCTTCACTGTGTCTATCTAATAAGTCTATGGGGACCACTGATATAGGACCACAATGTAATATTTTCAGTCTATCAATACATTTTTGACTGATCTGGTTTCTTTGTGTCATTTATACAATGTGACTCCAATGACGTTGTCCAAGCAGAAAATGCAGTAGCAGCAAAACAAACTTTCCATATGGTCTTAAGCTACAGTCAATAAGAGAGGCTGCTATTTTTCACAATACATGTTCCCTGTAAGTATTTCCAAGTAAATAAAGATAAATTGTTTTCTGCAAATGCACTAATATATGAATATTTGATCACATCCATAGTTGCATATATGCATTTTTGCATATGTGGTCTTTGGAAATTATGGCAGTCAATCAATATTAAGGTAAATTAATTGAAATATTTCCCAAAACTTATAGACTATATAACTATTTGTCAGCAAAAATGCTCAGACGCCAAGTTGAATGTCTTGGGCTCAAGCACTGGAGTGTATGGCTTGACAATTATCCTGAGTGGGAAGCTTTCTGGATTAATGCATTTCTTGGCATGCACAACAGTATTTTTGGTTTGGGAACACAGCGCTGTTTTTGCTTTTGCAGGAAGCACATGGTTTCCAAATGCAGATGGACAGGTTGGCGCAAAGATAATTCCAGAGGTAGTGCAAACTGCAGTGCACACAGTCCCTGTCTAAATCTTATTTTTTTGTCTGCGCTTCACTGTTATGGGCCCTAAAGTGTGTTCGCAAGAATACAGGAATAAAGTTGGATAGTCTTGAGTATACTGTAGGTAGGATTTTATAGCTATATATTTAGTGTATTTTTTAGAAATGCTATTTCAATTAACAGTGAGTGAAATGCCTGATGACAATCTGCTCTGGTTGGTGACCCCTGCCTTTGTATCTTGATGAATTGTGACTAATCAGGGCCTCCCTTCCCTTTGCTCTATCTAATCTACTTTGATTGCCAATCACAGCTACAACATGTTTATCAATAGTCTGAGGGAGGGAGATTATAACAAGTGGGTGATTTTATTTTTTTGGTATAATTGATTAAAAAAAAAAAAATCTCTTTCTAAATCTAAAATGCTCTTTGTTCTTTTTGCAATGTTTAAATCTCACCTACAACAGCTTTAATTAAAATATATATAATACAATAATGGAGATTTACTTCCATATAGCCTAGTACTGCGGGGTGTATAATACATTCATTTAACTATTTAGGCCATGTTGGCCATTAGTTTTTGTTACTAATAGTTTCTCCTCTAGAGTCACTAATGTTTAGCGGACAGCGTCATGCCTGACAAAATTGATCCACCAGCCCCCCAAAAAAAGCCCTTGAATTATTTTCAAATCTTAATTAGACCCAGGCCTGTTCTGTATCCGGTGGACTGGTACCCAACTGTGTGTAGCTTGCCAAGGTTTGGAGACCTAAAGGAGCCAGAGGTGTGGGCGGAATAGTAGTCAGTTGCCAGGGAAATTAATATTTGCTGTTGGATCATGATTTAACTTTCCAAAAAGAAAACGTGTCTTCGTAGTTATGCAGTGCTAATACACAACATGCTGGTAGGAAAACGCACAGCATTTAGTCCAGCAACATGAATAGGTCTTTGTTGGTCATTATTCAAGTGAAATATTTGCAGTTTTTAAGAAATGCACACAGCAGCAATGAGATTTGATTTATGTTTGTCCTTCATGAACAGTCTCACAGCAGCCTGCTCACATGGAGAATAAATCACAAACATATGTTGACCAAGCAAATTTGCTAACTCTGGTTGGTTGTAGTGACTCCTCTGTAGTTTATGTGACCTGCTGTTAGTCAGCCCTGTGGGGTCAGACAGTGCAGCCTGTGAATTTACTGGGTGGAAGTAATGGTTTCTGTGTGTGGCTATGGACCATTGTACTACAAATCCCGGTTATCCATGTTGTAGCTTCATTGCTACAAGTTACAAAATGCAAGCAGACGATCGAACAGTTTTGAAATGATGGCAAAACAGATAATCCGACATCGTAGTGACGTGTTAATTCCATGAATGAGAACACATGCATAAATTGCTTTCTATTGTGTTTTGACAACTATAAAAAGGCTCAGTGGTTCTAATCTAGTATTGAGCTGAATGTGAAATGAAAATTGTAGTTTAATTACAGTAGCACCATATGTGAGAGCTCAACAGGCTGTACCTGTACCTCCCATGTCCTTTACTGTAGTCTGAACGACAAGGCAGAATTAATGCCTCAAACACTATAAAATAAACCATATGTGGTTCAAACCTGTAGAACTATATGTGCAAACCACATTTGCCTCTGTTTGAGTCAACAGCAAAGCAGCCGTAGGTTCACATCAGCACAGAGCATTGAATAGGGGGCGGGGTCAGCAGTGACTTGTTTTATTTATTAAAGCAACAGTCACTGAAAACAGAGTGTAATGGTAGTGATGGTGGTGATGGTGCTATTCCACATAATCTGTGATATTTTTACCTAAAATGTTCAACTGCGTAAACATGTGAAAAGGGGAATGGAATGACTCTTTTTAATATACACTATTGATCAAACACCCCAATCTTTCCAGTTACTATTGAAATTCAAGCAGTTCAAGTCCAATGAATAGCTTGAAATGGTACAAAGGTAAGTGGTGAACTGCCAGAGGTTAAAACATTTTCTACGGTTACCCAAAACTGAAAATAATGAACATTTCAGAATTATACAAAAATGCCAAAGAAATTGGTTAACAACTTAAAGCTATTCTGCAGGAATGGAGGTTGATCAAGCCTTGATTGTTGGTGCTACAAACTCCCACAGAGTTCCCAACTTGCCTTGATTACTAACAACCCCCCCTGTTTGCATAAAAGAAGTGTTGGAACACATTGCAGTACCATACCCAAGTGAGAATTTTTTGAACAGTATTGTGTTGCAAAAAAAGGCAATTAACAATGGGAGAGAGACAGACCATACCACATTATAATGTAGATCTTTCCTACAGAGAAATGGCCAAGAAAGTCAAGGTGTCGGTGAGTACAGTCTCCTTCACCATCAAAAGGGACTCAGAAACTGGGGGAAACTGACAGGAAAAGGTCTGGCAGACCCAAAGCCACAACGATCAGAATAAAAGTTTCGGAGAGTCAACATCTTGAGTGATAGGCAGTTCACAGGACATCAGCTTAGTATATAGTGGTCATAATAAGCAAGTCTCAGTTTCAACTATAAAGAGAAAACTTTGAGCTGCAGTTTTACAGGTCGAAATGCAGCAAGAAAGCCATTGCTAAAACGTCAGAATATAAAAAAGAGGTTTGCTTGAGCCATGAAACACTGCCAATGTACTACTGAAGACTGGAAGAAGGTATGGACTAATGAATCAAAATTTTTGTACGCCATCAATTAGGCAAAAGGATGGTTCCTTAGTGTGTGACATAAACTATTGAAAATGGAGAAGGAAGCGTTATTGTCTGGGACTGTATTGCTGGATCCAGGGTCGGTGACTTGTACAGAGTGAGAGGCACCCTGAACCGAAATGGCTACAACAGCAATCTGCAGGGCCATGCAGTACACTCTGGTATGCGCCTAATTTGTCAAGGGTTCATCCTACAGCAAGATAATTACCCAAAACATAAGTCCAAGCTATGTCAGAACTACCTTTAGGAAAGAACAAGATTGTAACCTTTAAAAACATGGAGTGGCCAGCACAGTCACCAGACTTCAACCCCCGCTTAACCCTACAATTATCTGACATGTACCAAATCAACAAGAGCAGTCCAGGTTAAAAGTTTGCTTAGCAAGACTAGACTTATGACTTTGGAAAATAAACAACCTGGTTTTGTGCTAACCTGTTTGTTTTGACTTAGCTCACAGACAAAGCATGACGGCTTTGAATAAGATTAGTAGAGCTTCAAAATGCTTGTTGGCGATATGGACTGGTGATATTATCTTCTTGTAGTGGTTGATCTATTGCACTATGTCACAGTAACCAACCCCCCTGTCTCCATCCTCCCACATTTATTTTTAAATTAATTAATTTATGGTTTGGAAAACCAATGTATTTTGTCCTGAATACTTTGATAATTATAACACAATTATTCCATCCTCCAATTACTCCAACCTCCTACTTGTGAAATAGGTTTTGCATGAAAAAGATGTAGTTAATCATATCACAAATTTAGCAGTGGCTCTCGCATATGAGCTTGTATACTGAAATAGCCTGCACTTCCACAGAAATGTTTGTACCATTTTTTTTGTGTTATTACAAAGAGTAAAGTGTATACGGTATCATTAGGTAGCGGTTCAAGTGTGCATTGTATCCAGCCGCCCAACGTGCTACACAGTTAGCTATTCTGTTATTTAAACATTTTGTCAACAATGTTAAGGCTGTTAGGGCAAGCATCATACCATCTACATGAAATATATGAAATTATATATTGATGGCTGCTGATGAATGTAAATGGTCTGTACTTGTTCTACTAGATCTCAGTGCAGCTTTCAATACTGTTGATAAATGCACTCAGATTCATAGACTGAACACTTTTTTGTGGGCATTTCTGGATTGGTTTTCCTCCTATCTTACAGACAGACATTTTTCTGTGTTGGTAGTAACATGTATGTCAGACTCCGCCCCTTTAGTCCTGTGGTGTACCCCAAGGTTCTATGTTGGGCCCCGTTTTTTTTTATTTATTTTTTTTTTTTTTTTGGTGTACCTTTTTTATCATGTGCAGTTTATTTTATACACTATATTGCCAAAAGTTTTGTGATGCCTGCCTTGACATGCATATGAAGGTTAATGACATCCCATTCTTAATCCGTAGGGTTTAAAATGGAGTTGCCCACCCTTTGCAACTGTAACAGCTTCAACTCTGCTAAGAAGGCTGTCTACAAGGTTTAGGAATCTGTTCATGGGAATTTTTGACCATTCTTCTAGACCCACACCAAACTCGCTCATCCATGTCTTTATGGACCTTGCTTGTGCACTGGTGGTCATGTTGGAACAGAGAGGGGCCATCCCCAAACTGTTTACATGGGAGCATGAAATTGTTCAAAATATATTTGTATGCTGAAGCATTAACAGTTCCTTTCACTGGAACTAAGGGGCCAAGCCCAATGCCTATAAAATCAACCCCACACCAAAACCCCCCCTCCACCAAACTTTACACTTGGCACATTGCAGTCAACTGCCAAACCCAGAATCGTCCATCAGATTGCCAGACAGAGAAGCGCGATTCGTCACTCCAGAGAAACACGTCTCGACTGCTATAGTGTCCAGCATGCTTTACACCACCGCATCCAACACTTTGCATTGCACTTGGTGATGTAAGGCTTTGGTGCAGCTGCTCGGCCATGGAAACCCATTTCATGAAGTTCTCTACGCACTGTTCTTGAGCTAATCTGAACGCCAAACATTTGGAGGTCTGTAGCCATTGACTCTGCAGAAAGTTGCCGACTTTTACACACTGTGCCTCAGCATGCACTGACCGCTTGCACTGATCGCTCTCTGTGATTTTATGTGGCCTACCACTGTGACTTACCACGCTGAGTTTCTGTTCCCAATCGCTTCCACTTTGTTATAAGACTAACAGCTGACCGTGGAATATTTAGTAGTGAGAAAATTTCACGAATGGACTTATTGCAAAGGTTGCAACCCATCACAGTATCACGCTTGAATTCAGTGAGCTTCTGAGAGCGACCTATTCTTTCACAAATGTTTGTAGAAGCAGTCTGCATGCCTAGGTGTTTGATTTATGGTAACCCATCTACAGCTAGTTTTGCCGAGCTAGCCGTAAAGTCTAGAACACAGCGCTGGCTAACTGCGTCAGTACCCGCCTACTAGCAAGGTATTTTGATTGGCATGCCCTACAATGACCAAGTCGGATGTTAAACTTACAATGAGGAATTTGTTGGAAAACTAAACAGGACTCTGGCTGTTTACATGTAAAATGTGTAGGCTACGGTTACTGCTTTAAATAAATGTTTAATTTTAAATTAGTATCTTAAATAAAGCAGTGCACTAGCGTCACATCGGAAATTCCGAATATATATACAGCCAGTGGAAGTCGACAGTTTTAATTTCCGAAAGTCAGTTTCTTGTGTTGATCTCTATCAGACGTTTAGCACCGAGTTGCTGACATAGTGTGTTATTACACACTACGTTACTACACTTGTTTGACGTAGGGCTAAAGAACAGAAGAGGCTGAGACTTATCTACAGCTAACACTGCTGTGTGGAGTGGAGGAAAGGTTCTGACTTTTGTATTTTTATCAGAAGTAGGGCTTAGTTACTCTTTAAGGATGTTAGGGTTATTGCGCATTGGTCAGCACTAATGCATTATATTATTTGATGCTAAAGTCTTATGACAAAGATCCTCTGATAAAATATCAGGTCAGACTTGGTTGGAAACTTACTATACTGAACTTTACTACTACTATATTGAAATCACACATTTCAGACTGGCAAGAATCAGGAATTTGAATGCATTTGTGTTCTTCATTTTTTGTTTTTTTCTTGAGCCTTAAATTAAGATATTTATTTATTTATATATATA